>LUCG01085260.1:0-19145 GCA_001633085.1 Carthamus tinctorius | reverse complement strand
CTCTGTCTGTCTCTGTAAACTAAACGAAACCGCACCAGCAAGGCAGCAGCCGCCGCCCGCCAGCCAACGGCCGACGCACACCACCACCGTCCACCGGTCTCCTCTGTCTCTCTCGACTCTCACCACCGGCGACTCTCACACTCTCAGTCTCTACTCCACTTGGTAAGTAAATTTGTCATATACTCTAATACTCATGCACCTCTAATTCTAATCTGTAAGTATGTGGAAATGTCTTGTAAGATGTTCCTAAACCCCTTTGGAATTTCTTGTATGTGGAAATTTCTTGTAAGTATGGAATTTGATTAGGGTTCCTAAACCCCTTTGGAAATTTTTTGTAAGATGTGTTAATTAGGGATTTAGGGTTACATATTTGGAAATTCCTTGTCTTAGTAAGGAAAAGGGCTTGAAATTGAAAGGAACTCTGGAAATGGGCTTGAAATTGAAAAGGAAAAGGGCTGAAAATGCCAAAAAGAAAAACAAAAGTCAGTCGGCCCAACCCGATCTAACCGAATTGTTACGGATGGTTTTCGGGGGACAATCCCCCCCGGGGCGAAATTTTCGGTTACCCAAACTTTTAACCCGACCCCGACCCAAATCAAACCGATTTTTGCACACCCCTAATAACGAATTCTTCTTTTCAATTTATTTCAATTTTCATCCATGGGCTACCTTTAAGTAGAAGGGACCAAATAGTAAAGAAATGTAAACCATAATGATCGAATCAACAATAAATTATAAATTATGAGGACGTAAATAGGAATGAATTACAAACCTCTAACCGGATATAACCCGTCCGTCGACCCGACCTTTAACCGGATATAACCGGCCCACCCCTTAACCGCTCATTTAACTGAAAACCATAACCAACTATGATTTTTTGGGTTTTTTTGCATAATTGGTTATAACCAGCCTTGAACCTGTTATGTAACTGGTCCTTAACCGGTTATAACCTTATCCGATTTTTTCAAAAAAGAAAAACTAGTCATTTTTTATATAAATTGATGTAATTAATTTGAAAGTATAATAAAATATATTTTTAAAGTGTACTTAAGTTTAGGGATGAACCAACGGTTTTTAACTGACTTGAAAGGTACGGGACTCTTTAACCAACGGTTTTTAACTCAACCCTACAACCACAAGGAAGGGGGGACACCTTACCAAACACCAAATGCCGTTGGGTTAGAAGCCCTTCGGCCTATTCACCCAGTAAGAACTTACCGAGTAAGCGTTAAATAAACGACCCTTAAGACCTAAACATGCATTATGAGTCCTCAAAAAGTACAATGATTTATAATTATAGAATACCATAAAGCCATAAAAACCAAGATAGAGTCGCTACCTTGGAGATAAGTCAACAAATATGATACATATGCATCTTTAGCCAATTTGTTCAAGTAATAGTTGTTTGCAACCAAACACCACAAACATATCAAGCAAAATAAATACTTGTAATTAAAAATATAGTTTTTGATAGAGCTCAAACCGTGTCCCCTTTCACTGTATTTCATTGATTGTATTAAAGAGTCCCGTACCTTTCAAGTCGGTTAAAAACCGTTGGTTCGAATACAGATCATTAATCGATGTATTTATTTTATATAATTGATGTAATTAAATTCAAAGTATAATAAAATGTATTTTTATAGCGTATTTGAGTAAGGCAATTTTGTATATACTTTATATAATCTAATCCTAAATTTTATTAATAATAAAAAATAAGTAACAACCGATTTGCAACCAGTTATGTCTTAGCTTAACCGTTTAATACCTTAAAACCGTCAAAGAAAACAAAATTTTTAATCTGTCAGATCGCTATCCAGTTATAACTGCCCCGTAACCTGGCCACCAATAGGTTCCAATGAAGGCCATGAAACCCCAATATATTACATCGCGTGTCACTTAACACCATAAAGGCTCAATACAGTTTATCAAGGCCCTTTAGTTCATTAAGAGTAATTGTAACAAACCATGACCCAACACAATTCACTAAGAACCGCATACCAAGGCTTAATGCATTTAATTAAGAACCACCCCACCAAGGTTCAATACGGTTTATTAAGAACCACCCTACAAAGGCTCAATACGGTTCATTAAGAATCACCCACCAAGGCTCAATACAGTTCATTAAGAACCGCCCACCAAGGCCCAATACAGTCACTATAGGTCATCAACATACAGTGAGCTTCATTAACAACCATTGAGTTAGATACAACCCACCAAGACCAATTACAATTTATTAAAAGCCATTGATGCCTCTAAAGGCCTGATCACAGTTCATTAAAAAGTCATCCAAATCTATGAATATCCAATGAGGTTTATTAACAGTCATTAAGCCATATACGACCTAAGGTCAATAACAATTCGCCAAGATTGACCTACCAAAGTCCATCAAAGCCAACCAAGCCCTTCAAGGGGCAATACTGGAATGTAAATGTATTTGTTATTTACTTCTGTACTAGTAAGGATTATATTTCTTATGTATTTGAATTTATTTATTAGTCACTTTGATATTGTTAAAATATAGCGTCTTTAGATGTTTTACACATATAGTAAAAATATCTTGAGCATATTTATTGGTTATTTTACATAGTTCAACAAATCCGATGGCTAAAATAACTACAAAAATTAATTTGTTTAGAAACAATTCGGAAATTAATCACTAGCTATGAGATTTACATTTCCGATATAATTCCGTAAAAAGATTGTTGACATTTTGTACTAAGGTTTGTAATTGAGGACATAAAATTACTAGGACTACTTTTGTAAAAAATGAAAAAAATAATACTCCTTAGAAAGTGAAGCCAAACTTGAAAACTCGTAAAATAGTTAACTTCTAAAACATTTACAAAATCCCAAAAATCACTATTTCCACTTCCATTTCTTGCCAAAAACCCTACAATTTTCCTCTCCCAATTTCCGTCTCCCCTAAATTGCCGCATAAAAATTAACAGAGAGCCGAGTAATGATGTTCTGGGGATCATTTCCTTCGAAATCTACTGGAGAATAAGAGAAACCCTAGTCGATTAACGAGGTAATTTACTAAACCCTAATTTGATGGTTGGGCTTAAAACCTCAACATTTATAACAGTGGTATGCTTAGATTATTATCTTAACATTGGTTACCTCCCCTGTCTAATTCTTTATTTGAGTCGAATTATTATGTAGACCATTTGTATATTCTTTATGCTTAATTTTAAATTATATAACTGGTTTCAAGCTTTTATTTAGACCAAAATCTGCTGTTTCCTTCATCTGCAAACTATTATAATGCCATGAATGTTATGTTGAGGTACCAAGAGTGAGCCAAGGGATAATTAGTAAAAACTACAAAAAAAATATATTGAGTTTTTAACTATTGTGGGGTTTGAGTATTTTTCTTCCTTTCAAAAAGAAATGGTATCGAACTATTTTAAGAAGTAATGCTATTGTCACAAAATACTCGTAAGTAACTTTTTGGAAAAGCTTGTTTGACTTTAATATGTTGTGTTATGTTAAGCTTCTGCACTAACTTATATTGTTTGAACTTCTAATGTGGATCCTTATGAAAGGTGAATCAATGATGTAGCAAAATTATCTTTCTTAATAGATGTTGACTGCTTTCCAGGTCATTTTATATTGTAGGCTGCGAGAGTACCTGTTACTGAGTACGATATTGATGAAAAGAAGATGACAAATATGCAGTCTCAGCTCACCTGGTAATTATTTGCTTTGCCTAATATGTAAAAACTATATTTTTAATTACAAGTATTTATTTTGCTTGATATGTTTGTGGTGTTGAGGTAGGAAAAGTTGGTTGCAAACAACTATTACTTGAACAAATTGGCTAAAGATGCATATGTATCATATTTATTGACTTATATCCAAGGTAGCGACTCTATCTTGGTTTTTATGGCTTTATGGTATTCTATTAATTATAAATCATTGTACTTTTTGAGGACTCATAATGCATTTTTAGGTCTTAGGGGTCGTTTACTTAATGCTTACTCGGTAAGTTATTACCGGGTGAATAGGCCAAAGGGCTTCTAACCCAACGGCATTTGGTGTTTGGTAAGGTGTCCCCCCTTCCTTGTGGTTGTGGGGTCGAGTCCCTTCGTGGACGTTGGTGTAGATTTAGGAGTAGATCTAGTGAGTGTATGTGTATGCTGCCGTTCAAAAAAAAGTTCTTATCGGGTGAATCCAATGTATTGATACTTGAAATCCTACTGGTGGAATAAGTTATTTGTTTTGGAATTCCATTGTTAGAAAAAGCATTCAACACTATAATTCAATATATTGATATATGCATTTCCTCTTTCGGGATTTCGTATGCTGTTCTTATTTTTACTTATTAAAACTTGATGCTTTCTTCTAATTTGTCTTTTTTTTAGGAAATAACATTTTTGTTTGTTGTAGAAATGGCTGGGCTTTTGAAGCCACAAAGTGGGTTTGTAATTACTCCCCACAAAGTATCGATCTGCATACTTCTTCAGGTCTATGCTCCTTCTGGGCAATATTCCGTGCCATTCCCCTTTGCCTCGATTTCTCAGCATAATCGTCTTGGATTGTTCTTGATTGCACTTACAAAGGTAAAAATTGCTCTTTAACTTTTTGCCAGTTTTAATTCATTCGTCTTGAAGAGCATGAATTAGGACATAGAAATTAAGCAAAATTTAATTTTCTAGATATGTATTCACCACAAGTTACCATAGTTCATTTCATTTTCTAACATTGATAGATTTTATAGAAAAAAGAGCTGAAAAATCTGTTTAAACCTATGTGAAGAAGTTTATTAATGGGAGTGTATAGTCATAGTAGTTGAATTTCTATAAACTAAAAGAAGTAACACAAAAAAGTGCACAAAACTTAAAGCCAAAAGCTTCATGTCTTGGTGCCATAAATTTGAGATTATTTGAAGTTCTCAATGGTTGTAGTTAATGTTAATTGTCTAACTATAAACTTGGCCACCAAACGACACCATGTTTGATTTCCATGAAAATTTGTCCATGCCACGTTGCCACTACAACCATGTCGAAAAGTCCCCCTGATTTTGGCTTCCTTAGTGGTTATGAAGATAACAAACAAAGATTATCCTTAGTGGCCCAAATGAGACTCGAACTAGCGACCTACAGGGAGGAGCCCAAGAGTCAAGACCTAGCCTTTAGTTGCCACTTGAGTTGTCAAAAGGTCCCTTGTAGTTTTGCAAAACAGGTTCTAAACTTTTATATGCTCATCCAAATAGGTAACTGAAGATAAGAAAAAAGTTTTTTGGGCTCTTTGTTAAATGTTTATTATTAATGCAAATGTACCTCCTCTAGATGACCATCCCATTTTTAGAGGGCGCACCTAGTGACGAACTGAATGATTAACTTGTTAAGGACCCAGACTGAGTAGCACATAAAGCCCAACAATCTCTCTTTTTGGTCTTGAATATAATCCCCACTATCTTGATTCCATAATTATTCCACAATAGCCTAGAAGAAAAATTGTCGTATTACTCATGTAGAGAGATTCATTAGGAATCCTTCAGTCTTTTTGTATATAATATTTTATATATAGCAAATTAAAGTCACACACACTTAAGACCTGTGGTGAGAGACTTGAACTGCAGACCTCCATGAAGGTTGGTACCATTGTGCCAATGGCACTTTGGCAGGAATCATTCATTTGTTCATTACCAATCTATAAGCCTTATTCTTTTCTTTTTCTACTTTTATATCTTTGTTAAAATTGTTTTCTAAAAAGTTCACTTTTCTTATCTGCCTTGAAGTCATGTGATGATATTTTGGAGCCAACATTGGATGAGTTCCTGAAGCTACTGAAGGAATTTGGTGGATTATTAGATAATTGGTTAAGTGATCATGTAACCGGTAGGTTATCATCATTATCGTCACCAGATGACCTCTTTACCTTTTTCAGTGAGTTACGAGGTGAGCACTCTTATCTCTACAACTTACATCTTGACGTCTTTATTAATGCTCCCCTCTTTGTTGCATTGTCTAACACTTTTGTGCACAATGTATATTATTTATGGTTGCATGTCTTGTACACCTTTTTGAATTTGATATAACCGTGTCAGGCATCCTTGCGGGTCCTGAAACAAGCATTGTTGACGATGACCAAATAAATTTGGATCCAAATAGTAACCTTGGAATGTATCTTCGTCGTTGCTTGCTTGCCTTCAATATTTTATCATTTGAGGTATCCTTTTTCTCTTAATTGTTTAAAATGTAACTCCTGTTAATAGATTTTATCTATTCCCTTATTCCCTTAGTATATACATTACCGAAAGTAAATAGAGGAGAGACAAAGATTTTGATGATTTTTAGCCGTCAGATCAAAACTTTAATCAATCTACTACTCTTTTGAGCGAAAATTGTATTGGTGGTTGCTAACTGGATAGTGAACCTATTCAAATATCGACACTGTTAATGTTAGTATTTGATAATATTATAAGAACTGTGAATTTCTTTCTGAAGTTATTTTTGACAAAGCCTGATTAATCTTTTTAATAGATTAAATTTGATATAGAATTTAAATATATTTATATCATGTTTGTTAAATTATGTTTAATACCCACTATGCTAAATGCTAATCTATCTTCTTATAATGTCAATAAAGTATTTTAGACATTAATTAACATAAAATCTATTTTGTACACAACTTTTCAGAGTGAAACTTGAATAGAAATTAAAATTTTTTAGATGAAGAAAATTAAATATATAATATATAGATATAGTATGTGTGTATATATATATATATTATATAAAATAAGCTGTCTAAATTTTTGTTAAATTAATGTTCAACAAGTAATTAGTAAGTTCCTATTTAAAAAGTTATATGTAAAATCTACATGTCATTTTTTCAAAATATGTCGTCAGAGGAAAAACTATTTTTACATTCATATATGCTATAAGCATATCAATTGTATGATGATCTAAAAAGATTTAATTTCCTTCACCTTTCGTCTTTAGAAAATTTAAGCTACCTTTTTCTATGATATCTTTCATCTTTCTCAAATAGACATCATTGGCTTCTAAGATACATTTATGCTTTATGCTTAGTTTCCCAACCTTCCCTTCCTCTTTTTGTTCCTCTTAAAGTGATTTAGCTAAAAGGTGACAATTTGTTTAACCTTAACCCTCTTATTTTCTCTTTCTATATATACAGGGCATGTGCCACCTTTTGACAAATATAAAGACATATTGTAAGGAAGCCTTCTCATGTCCTCCATATGAAATGTCTCATTTGGATGATCCTACTAATGATCTAGAGGCACCAGTAGAATATGAGAACATGGATTTGGAGAACTTTGTACTCCAAAACTTCACAGAAGAACTTGAATCAAGAAAAAGGTCCACTGAAAGGGTCCCTTTTCATAATCATTCATCAAAAGCACTGTCTAGTTTAATTGAAGGTATGAAGTTCTGATCATATAGTATCTTGGTCAATGGAGACATTGTATATTTGTATGTTTGGAGATATATAATGGGTGTTCAAAGAAAGCTTGAAATCTGCTTTTCTCCATCATCTGCTCATTGATGCTTGTATTTTTCTTTTAAGTTTTGGAATGTTGGAGACTTGGAGTTTCAAGCACCAGGTGAGTTACTAACGGAGTGAGAACCCCAATGCACTTTGTAAATGCAGATATTATGGTTTCACCTGGCCAAAAAGGCAAACACAATCAGAGGAGTGCAGAAAATAGCCAATTTATGAGCTCCCCCACCTCTGCATTACCAAGTGCTGAACCTTCTGATGTGATTCTTCAACGGACAAACTGGCAGATACAAGGATACTTGTCAGAGCAAGCAGACATGATTGAAAAGTAAGCCATTTCATAGATTTTATTTGACCAATATTATTTGTATCTAACTTTATCAGGATACGTTCCCAGAGATACCTCACAGTATCTTGATTTGTAAACTATTGTTCATAGGCTTGGAAGCTCTTTTCCTATGAGTGCATTTGAATCTGTTTTAAAGCTTCTTCAGAAAGTGGCCCCAAAGTTGCATCGTGTATGGTACTTTGCAATCTGTATCCATTTTGTTGAAGCCTGCATATGCTTTCCGTAAGACAATCTTTAATCATTATTTCATTTTAATGTTCACAGGTTCACTTTTTGCGTTATCTGAATAGCCTTTATCACGATGATTACCCAGCTGCCTTGGAGAATCTTCACCGTTATTTTGACTATAGGTATTCTCCCTCTTCTTTTACTTATTGGTTTAGTTTGTTTCTTAAACCATCAAATACTATGGTAACCAAGATATAACTCTTCATTTACCTAGGACCATGGTCGTCATTTAAAATTCTTTAAGCATTAGTCATATTCTTTGATTGAACACAAGGTGCTTAAATGATTCTAGGTATTTTAATGTTTAACTCGAATTGTGCTAATTAATAGATGATTAGAGGATTAAACTTCATTCTTATCGGCATACAGTTCTGTCATTGCATAAAAGAGCTCAAGTTGTGTTTAAAGTACAAGCTCAGCTGGCCAGCACACTGTTGACAAAAGATGCTAAAGCTCTATTGACAGTGTTCAAAGCTCTAGACTTTAGATTGATGGGGATTGTACATGGTTTTATTTTGATTGATACTTAAAAGAAACAGGGGCTCTGTCAGTTGCTTGACTGCTTTTACTGTCTGTTGAGTTTACCAATGAGCCTTTTTAGATAGTTTCTATTTAATTTTGGTTTTAATTTTATCATTTCTCTTATCAAAGGGTCTTCATGGCTAGATACCTTTTAACATTTTGTGATAAACATGGAAAGAAAGCTTTGGAAGCGAATTTTTCTAATTCTCGCTTCTGTCGGTTGAACTTATTAATCAACAAATATTGACACTGTAGTGCAGGGATGGAGGGATCTGATTTTGTTCCCACATCATTTGGCTGCACCAGCTTCGGAAGATACGAAATTGCATTACTATCTCTGGGAATGGCACATTTTCATTTTGGTCACCCTAAGTTAGCCCTGGAGGTATGCGATGATACTTCTGTTGACATGCCTTCACTTTCCCTTATTTTTAGTTGATTCTTGCTTGATGGATTGTTGTACCATATGCCATTGTTTCTAGACTTGTCATAATTTGGTGATCCTTTTTGCTTGCTGTTCAGGTTTTAACTGAAGCAGTCCGTGTCTGTCAGCAGGTACACTTTTTAAGTTTAATTGTTCTTTTCTCATATTAGGTTAAAGTCGTTTAATTTTCATGCATGTGGTTGTCCCTTGCATTGTCGTTTTGCAACTTTCTAATGGTTTTTTGATAACAGTCCAAATGTTCCCTACATTAAGCATCATACCCCTGTAATTGATTCAAATAGAATCACCTCTATATACATCTGTATGTGTGTATGTGCATCTATATGTGTATTAGTTTCACTTCGCCATGGTATCCTTAACATCAATACACCATAATCCTTGCAATCTATTGCTTTGGGAACTGATGGCAGAGCGCTGGCCATGCTATACATTGTGACTCCGTGAAAAATTTGTCTCCATGTCGTTGCCTAGGCGATGCGTAAAAACTAAGGACACTTGAGCTGGTGCCTAACACCCCAAACCAATAAACTCATCCATAGCGGGTTTAACGGACCATCTTAAAAAGAAAAAATATCCATAATTAAAGAAATGTGAAAAGATACAGAGGAAGTGAAGAGAGATAGAAACCTACGTGTCATCCTCTTACAGCTTTAATGATATCTCAATCCTTTGCATGCCTAATAACCCAAAACCAATAGACCTGTCTGAAACTGGGCTTAATGGACCATATTATAAAGAATAATTTATTTTGTCATAATCGAAGAAAGGTGAAAAGAGGAAGTGAAGAGAGAGGGAGAGAGAGAGAGAGGGAGAGAGAGAGATACAAACTTGCGTGTCATCCTCTGTCAGCTTGGAGTTCCCAACTCGTTGTTAAATCGCTTAAAGTACGCGTCAATCTCTTGCATGCTGTTGCAAGATTTATATAAAATATATAACTCGGACTATTAGCGAGACTCGTGCAAGTATACACTTATCAATTCATTGTCTTTTTTGTGGTTAAGAAGAGCACTTATCCATTGTCTCCATGGTTAGAGACCCAAAGGATGATCTAGTTGTGTTTTTAGTGATATATGTGTATTCTTTAATGCACTTTGAAGTAAGTTGAATACATAAATGATTAGCAGCACTATATGGATGAGAAGTCATCTTAACGAACTACGTCAAGGATAATATGTTGCTATGATGTCGATGGTTTGCTACCACCATGAATCGGTATGGGACCATAACAACAGCCATGCTTAGCGAATTATCACTATTCTTTGAAGAGAGGGTATTAAGGGCCTTACCATTTTTACTGCGCTTAAAACAATAATATATGTGGGTTGAAATTCCTGCCAACTTATAACACCTTTCCTTGTTGAGATGTTCCACAACCAGAAGTTTAAATCATATGACCCTATTGATGGGGAGTTTGAAGAGAAAATTTGGGTGCGCTGAAATATAATCTTGTCAAGATTGGGTAAATTGCTATGCTGGTTCAAAATTAAACACCAAACTCTATGTCGGTGTAACTTGTAAGAGCTTCATAGTATCTGGGAAAAAGATGTAAAGGTGAGGAAAGGTCCTTTCTGTAGTGTTCTAAAAAGTGTTAGTAGTATTAGGTGGTCGAATTACATTTAGGGCTTAATAGTCTAAGCAACACCTAAGAGGGCACATTAAGCCGTCCATTTCAGTGTATATGTAACAACTTTTAGACCATATACACATATTATGCTAACTTTGATTCAACATTATGTTGATAGAAATATATGGTTGAATTCTGTAAATAAGTTAGATATTACAGGGATTTTATAGAATAAGATTCTGGTTTACCAGATGCCACGAGTCATATTTGCTTATCTTGTTGAGGATTTTTCTCATTAGTTAGTGATAGGCCTAATTTTACGGCAGAAAATCCGCTTTCATTCACAATATGTGTGTGTGCTGTCTCCAATTTCTGAAGGAAATATGAAACTTCTCTCTCCAAGTTTTCGTATTTCCAATTCCACTGCTTTGATTACCTATGGATTTATGGCAGCAATGACAAACCCATCTGTCATGCTTAAGGTGCATATGTGATTATTTTTTAAACTGGACTTGAACTAACCAGGCTACGATAGAAGTCAATTTTAAATTTATGCTGAATTTGTTTTAAATTTGAGTTGAATTAATCTTGAAACTGGGTTGACATGTACCAGGCCTCTTAATTATCTGCTGGATTAATAGTTAGGGGTTGTTTGATTGGTTTTTCATTAAGTCTTGTATGGATAAAGATGTCTGTCTGGATGAATGTATCTGTATAAATTGGTATACCTTGCTGTTTGTTTGTTGTGCTGAATAAACGGTCTGAATGTCAGTAATAACTATTTTAACCCTCATTATATATTAAGCAAATGTCAAACATAAATAAACCAATTTTTTTATAAAAAAATAGATATGTGATAAAAAATACATATATAACAGATCTGTTACCTAAGTTAAGAAAACACTTGCAAAACAAACAAAAACAAACAAACACACCATGATTATATACAGATCTGAAAAATTGATAAAAAAATTTAATGGAACAACCCCTTAAAGATGCACTCGAACCCATAAACCAAACACGAACAGCCCCTTAAAACATCCCTTTAAAACCGAAGAACTCATAAACCAAATACGTAACTCATATATGAACACCCGACAAAAAAAATAAAGAACAAATTAAATAATAGGTAATGTTGGCTACAGCTAGCAAAAGATTACTCACAAATCACGATGAAGAGAATGAAAAAAAACATATAAAAGGTTTAGAAATTATCTCAAGATGGGAAGAAGGATGGAGATTCCTAACCCACTGCTCCAATCATCGGCTACAGCAAGGGGAAATGTTAGTGTTTTCAACGTATTTCTTGAAAAGGGAGTGCTGAGCGAACTTTTGATGGGCTGAGCGACTATTATTTAGGGAGGGGTATATGTGGAAAAAAGATGTCTGTTTCTATAAAGGCTCCTCCTCAAAACTTAGCCATTAAGTCATTACATTCTTCGTTAAGCCGCTACCAAACACCCATGTTGAGCTGAGCGAATAAGCTCAAGAGCCTATTAAGCCAATTAAGCCACTATCAAACAGGTCCTTAATACGGTAAGCTAGATGTCTATGTATAGATTAGGACTCAGCCTGGTTGAAGGATGGTATCGTTTTGAAGAAGTGTTGCTGGGGAATCTATAGTACTTATGTTGTACTTTCGGATTTTCATCAAATCGCCTAATAACTGATACATCTCTTTATGGTTATCTGTTTAATTTGGTAGCTAAATGTTTTGCAATGTCCATTTATATTTTTTACTTGTATTTATTCGTTGTCTTTTGCCTCCAATTTGCAGCACAGTGATGATACTTGTCTTGCCTACACGCTAGCAGCCATTTGTAGCCTGTTATCTGAAGTTGGTATCTCGAACATGACTGGAATTATGGGAACATCAGATTCACAGATGACCAGTATCGGCACATCATTGTCTGTTCAGCAGCAGTTGTTTGTACTTCTTAGAAGATCTCTAAAAAGAGCGGATTCCCTAAAATTAAAGCGGTTGGTAGCTTCTAATCATTTAGCAATGGCTAAATTTGATTTAACGGTAGGTGCTGCTAGATAAAAGTCTGGATCCCTAGATTCTTATTTTTGTAAGATTTATCCTTTGGAGTTTCCTTGCATGAATGCTTGTCTAGCATGTTACAACTAAGATATATATTCATCTGTCATGATGTAAGAGCGTCTATCATTTATTCATTTCAGAGCAATCACACTATCAAGCATACTCTTGTTTTTGTCTATTGTGGATCAAAAGGTCCAATAAGACTGAGCTGAGATAGATTGTGCTGAATAGGAATATAAAACAACTAAAATCTTGTAGTCTGATCTAAGTGCTGAAATGTAATAAGAAAGAGTTAAAAGTTTGAATTTGCCTAGAAGTTGTACGTGCTGATTAGTAGATTTTTTTTGTTAAGCTTGAATTTAGAAGATGAAATAGGTTAGTAGGACTTGCAAGACAAATGGGTTAGCCACCTTCTGCGTGAGAAGAAAGTTAGACTCTAAATGCAGTTTTTTAGTTCGAGTGAGAACAATGTCTTTTCTTACAAGCTGATTCATTTTAGAAGTGGAGTGGAGTGGAGTAGAGCTCTTTATCCTTGCATTCTAACTCATTTGTGATTTCTTACTTGTATGGTACCAAAAAAGCATTCATATTCAAGTGCAGATGCCTTTGATAGTTTTATTTATCAATTTGGCCTGACTTATCTCCTAAACTTTAAAGAGTTCTTAGAGCGTGAAACTAGTTAATTATTAACTTACACTTTCCGGGTTGCAAAATACAATTTAATATGGAAAGGGATGTTGGGAGAGTTGAAACTAGTCATCTTCAATGTGCAATATTTGTTCTCTACAAGGGGAAGAACACATACAGCCACTTATTTTTTAAATTGTTATGCAAACAGCAAACAGCAAACAGCAAACAGCAAAAAGAACATATAGGGACTCTGCACATTTGGTGCAAGAGATGGTCTAAGAGATTTTTCTATGTCCAACCCATTGTTCTCATGGCTAGTGCTGAACTGTTTCCGCCTTCATAGCATGTAGGAGTTCAGCTAGGTATTGCCTTAGATCTTTATTTTTGCAAATCCTGTCCTGCTGCATTTTGTTGCTAAGGTTATATGTATTTGTGCATGATGTAGTTCCTAGAGGAGGCAATAAGGTTTTTTTAGTTGCCCATCCCTTCTTCAAGGCGCCTATCTCCATCAACATATTGATATCCATGATTGTGTTTATTGTCAATGCAGCATGTTCAACGACCTTTGCTATCCTTTGGGCCCAAAGCTTCCATTCAGCTCAGAACTTGTCCAACTAATGTTTGCAAGGTACGTAGATCTTAAATTGTTGAAGTGAATATCCCAGAATTCAGGGTTAAACTTTTGTTGATGCTTTGTTTTTCTTACTGTTCCAGAAACTTAGATTAAGTTCTCAGTTGATCCACCAATTTGACAATGAAAGCTCGGTAATGAC
Source organism: Carthamus tinctorius (assembly GCA_001633085.1). Classification (NCBI taxonomy): domain Eukaryota; kingdom Viridiplantae; phylum Streptophyta; class Magnoliopsida; order Asterales; family Asteraceae; genus Carthamus; species Carthamus tinctorius. The sequence continues at coordinate 5,120 of LUCG01085260.1, read as the reverse complement.
AATCGATGGCGCTTTGAGTACTTCATGGCTAAAGAATCAGAGGAAACCAACAACTTCATTGGTTTTTCCTCCAGAAAGTGGATCTGAGAGCAATTGTGGTACATTTTATCCATGGTTACAATCAAGTTCTGTTCCTGGATCTGTGCTGCAACTTGTAGGTTCTTCCTACCTAGTTCGTGTGACATCTTGGGAGCTATATGGAAGGTACATCTATTTGTTTCTTTTTTCATAAGTACAAGTTTTGGGTAAAAGATCGTTTAAAATTGATAGGTTATTGCCATGCCTTTGTGCCCTTGGTATAGAGGACTTACTCTAGATATAGAAACTAGACCCCTGCTTTACTCTTTAGTGGGAAGAAGCAGACAGAGTTATCATTTAATCGAACAGATAAAACATAAAATAAGAGACAAACTCTGCTTATAGTCATAGATAACCCTATATCTTAACAATGGAAAGGGTTTCTGGAAATGCTCGACACTGATGTATGGCACAGTTAGATGATTGGACAAAATAAGGTTATGCGGAATACTTGGTTCCGATGTCGGACTGACTGCGAGAGAATTATTACCTGAGAAGATGACAGTCACACTATACCTAGCTCTAGACAGCCTATGTGATGGACTGGTAATCCACAACTAACACAAAGATGATAATTCCCACGTGATAGTTCATAGTTCCCGGCCTTAAAGCTAAGTGTAGACAATACATACGGGTGTTATTTGAAGCCATGTGCCTTTCTGCTTAAAGTGAGGCCACATATCTTACTGTAAATGCTCGTTGCATTTTGGGTGTACATCTATACAAAGAAACAACCTGTAATTTGAAATTACTTTTTGACAAACACTGCTTTAATTGCCAAATGGTAGTTCATGACCCAATCTTAATAAACTAATTGATTTGTTTCTTGTATCATGTTATATTCATGTCTCCTGATCAATTTGTGTTCCACAGTGCTTCTCTTGCTCGATCAAATGCTCTGCTTTTTGCGACCTGCTTTGCTGACTCTTCAAGGTAACATAAGGTCACTGTTACTGCTTTAGTCATATATTTGTCATTGGAGAAAGTTACTTTAGTGTCCTCGTATGTGTGACTCTGTCAATTGATAACGTGTTTTCCTTTAATATTGATACAGTTCAGCTGATCTTGCATTGGCATATGGGAAACTTATCCAACATTTAGCTGTGTACAAAGGGTACAAAGGTGAGCTGATTTTCTAGCATGCTTCAACTTTGTCTTGGCTCTTGATCAACTCTGCAAGAGTAATCTTCCATTTTGTGCCAAGGCCATGTAAAAAATTGAATCTGATGTGTCATGTAGTGTGATGTGTTGCATTCATAGTAGGTTTCTTCATCTTGTAAAATAATCCTATTTTGTTTTATACATAGTGACGTTATCATGCTGGTTTTTGTTTGTTATGCTTTTCTGCGATAATGTAAGAATATTTTTTCTTCAAGCTCCATTAAAATTTCAAGCTATAATGCCGGACTCATACTGTTACACCTAAAAGAAGGAAGAACATTTATAACAGAAGTAAGGCTATAAGGTGATCAGTAATCAGACAACTGTACTGCAGGTGGCCAGGGGGTTATGGTCTAAAGGTTACACTGTCGAAGTACAGGAGTCTATCTAAACAAGTATCGTATAATGGTGTCGTGCCAATGGGTTGATGGGTGTCTGAGTTTTGGTTCATTATTTTGAAGATCATTCTTGTTTAGCTTTAGATTTTACATAGGTTTCAGCAAGTTACAAAAAGTTCTTCAGATTATGCCGAAAATGATATTTTGCTGCTGTTGTACTAAAGCTATTTATTTGGCCATCTGCCTTGTGTTTTAACCACATTTTGACTGCTACTCCTACTTTCCAGCAATAAAAGTTGACCAGCTTATTTGGAGTTAACGCTGTTGATAAGTACCACCTGGTCAAATCACCTGTGGGTAAAAAGTGGTCAGAACATGAGGAACATCTTCCAAGGGTGGGTAAAGATATCAAAAAGTATTTAATATAAGTAGTATAGGGTCGAAATAAAAATCTTTTCCCTGAGTATCAAAGATTGGATGACTTCTCCAACACCCGTTGGACAAGTTATCTGTTTCCATATATTTGGAACAGCCCAAATTATCAATTATAACTAAATTTTGGTTCAATTGCCCTGCCTTATTTTTTTCCAGAGAATCCTGAATATGAAAGTTCTTGAGAAAATATGATCTTAGCTTGGCACATGTAAACCAGATCACTGGTTGCAGGTTTTAGGTCAAGCAGGCTAATTTGGTGGATGAACATCGCCATACCATGTAGTGTACCAAAGACAGGCTTTACACCACAAATCTTTTGGTAGCAAGGAAGAAGAAAAATGTTGGAAACCCTACAGAGATATCACAACATCCTACAGAAAAGTGATCTAACACTCCACACGTCATCCATCAATTACAATGGGATTGTTTCTAGAGTAGCAGTTTTGTGGAAGTAATAGATTCTTCCTGGGAGTTGAATTCTCTTTCTACACACAAACACAACTATGATTTACTATTTAACTAAATTACAGACTTATAGGGCATTCACAGCAGACGGCTGCTGCATGTAATAGAATTCAGGAAAGAGGGTACTACCATTGCTTTTATGTTAACCATCTTTCTTGATAAGGGCCATCTGTGTTTTGTTTTCTTCTCCTCACTTCTCATAGTTCCTTGTTAGGTTTTAGATTTCTAATACACTATTTATATACTTCCCACAGAAGCCTTTGTAGCCCTTAAGATAGCAGAAGCAAAGTTTTTGTCCATTTCAAAGTCTGGAATCTTGCCAGTTAAGCTGCAGCTGCTCCATGAGCGTGCTTTGCACAGGTATGGAAATCTCTATGAATCCTCTCGACTTATCAAACTCCGTCTTTTTCACATTTCATTATATATTAGATGGTAACTATCTTGTAGGGGCCATTTGAAACTAGCTCAACAACTATGTGATGAACTTGGAGTATTGGCTTCTTCTGTAGCTGGTGTAGACATGGAGCTCAAGACTGAAGCAAGTCTTCGTTGTGCTCGGACATTGCTTGCCGCTAATCAGTTTAGTCAGGTTATCTAACTCTCCATTGTAGTTTTCTTTTTAAATTGACAATTAAGTTATCTCCATGAACAGTTGAATTGATTTTTCCAACCAAACCAATTTTGTCGTGCTTTCTCTTATCGTCTCTGCAAAACTATAGTAATTTGTTGTTCTAGATTTCCTCAGTGTTAGAATAATGTGGTTCTATTATGACATTATGTAGTTTAGGTAGGTTTTCAAAAGGTTAGCCCATAACCATCATTCTCAGTATGTCTATTCATGCAAACCGAGCAATTAACAGTGAAATTGGAACATAAAAATGACTTCAATATGCAATTAGAACCGAAATCGAACAAGCGTTCCAACAATTCGAGAAGCTGGAGNTTTTATACTGAGCTTAGCCTACCATCTTTGAGTATTTGACTCACTACCTAGGGTATAACATCTATCAACACATGGATGCTTCACTTTCTTTGGTAAATCTATTGACAACATATTGCTTTCCTATCTCTAACCATGTAGATTTACCTCCTAGAAAAAATGTTATTGGGGCAACTGGCAAGTAATAAATCTTGATGGTTCACTTGCTCGTTTGAAAGCCTAGTTAGCGGCTAAGGTTATTCTCAGGACATATAGAGAGGATTTTGAAGCAACATTTAGTATCATAACGAAGGTGATGGATGTTTCCATTATTGTAGCTTAGGCAACAACCGTTGATTGGCCACTGCATAAGCTAGATACCAGAAATGCATTGCTTAAATCTTAATTATTCTATGTTCCTTCTGTTACGAAAATGACAAGATAGTAGTGCCCGCATTTTTTGTAGTTGTCATTATGGTTGAGGGTGATGATATTAATATAGAGGGGATAGCAATTTTTAGAGTTTTTTTTTTGCTTTGGAGGATGTCTTGTATGGTTGTACCATGGAAAATCAAGCAGGACGTGGTTTGCTTTTTGAGTTTGAGTTTTTTGCCGGCATGAGCTGCGTATGAGTTAACTTCAGCTCTTAATTTGACACAGGTGTGTCAAAACAAAGGTTCTTTTTGTGACCCTCCATCTATAGAACCGGTAAGGGTGCACTTTCGAGATCAAATTGCCAAACATTTTTCAGCCCTTACTTGGTTCTTAGATTAGTTTTTTTGGGTGACAAGTTGAGAATTTAGTTATTCTCCAACTTGAGGGATGTTACTATGTTAGAACTTTACCACTTGTTGCCACTTTTTGTTATTTTATTTAGTTTAGGTAGCATTTCATCTACGTTGGTTCTTGGACCACCATTATACTAACCAATTTTCTATAGATGAAAGATATATACTTTTCGTAAAACCTAGTTTCCTTTCACCAGGCTAGCTTAGTAACAATCATTTTTTGCTCTTGTTGCTCACGTAGCTGATCCGGTCATTGTATTTGTCCAGAAATAGGCACTAGTTACATGTACAAGCTGTTTGTTTTCCAAAAGGTGCTTCTTTGGTTTAAGACGATCCTCTAGTGGAGTAGGAAGTTAGGAACACCATTAGATCAAAGGGAAAACATACTTTTACTAAATTTAAGTTATCATATATACATTTACAAAAAAGGTGGTATGTGTAGATATGCTTATACCTGCATAAAATGCAAAAGAAGACTTCTGTACTTAATATATTAATTCTGAGTTTAGTAGCCTTGCATGTTAGGTTTGGAGTTTTAACAATGTCAAAATGCTGAACGTCATCATTTGATATGTGCTTCTTAATCAGCCAAATAACACTCCAGCCTTTTGAACTGTGCAGGCAGCTTCCGTTGCACATTCTCTCTTCTGCAAGTGTTACAAATTTAATCTGCATGTGGAGAATGCGACTGTTTTACTCTTGCTTGCTGAAATCCACAAGGTACGATCTGTAAAACCTTAATTTTGTCAATGGGTTGGATTTGTTTTTCTCTCTGACATAACGAGGAAGATNATATATATATATATAGTATTAGGTTCAAATGAGAAGTGCTAACAAAATGTGAAGTAGAGAAGTGATCTCCACCACTCATCTAGTCAATAAAGGCGGCTTTGACCGGGTCCCCCTCCTTTAATTGTCTCCACCCTCCATGAATCG
>LUCG01085211.1:0-14442 GCA_001633085.1 Carthamus tinctorius | reverse complement strand
AAAATAAATTAAATGATTAGTTACAAGGGTATTAAGTGTAATTTATATATTAAAAAAGAAATTTGGAACATGGATTAAGAAGAGATTAGTGGAAAGTGGGTTATACATCTTTAACAAGTTGTACATTAGGCTATAAAATGAATACATCTTAATTTTTCCCTTTAACCTAATTAATGAGAATTGAAAACTGTAAGGTGTAAACCAATGATTCTTTACTTCTTATGGGGTCACTTTTGTAATTTTAGAGGGGTCCAAAATAAAATTATACTATAACAATAAAATAAAATAAATTTTATCTGGGGTCCACACACCCCATCACTCCCTACTTAGAATCGCCTCAGTCGCATAGACTGTTGAAGGCGGAATGATAGTTTCATAACTTTTACAAATAGATGACAAACAAGTTCATATATGAACTCATGATTTATGTACAAATTACATAGGTTCATGTATGAACATACAGTTCATATATGAATGTTCATACATGAACCAGTTAAAAATAATTAATATGTGAATTACACAAATTCATGTATATAGTTCATACAAGAATCAGTTAAAAAATAATCAATATGTGAATTATACAGATTCATATATAAATGTATATATGAATTACACAGGTTCATGTATAATGAATAGTTCATATATGAATAAGATAAAAATAGTTAATATGCGAATTACACAAGTTCATATATGAATGTATATATGAATTACATAGTTTCATGCATGAAAGTATAGTTCATATATGAGTATGTTAATATGTGAATTACACAGTTCATATATGAATCAGTTATAAAATAGTTATTATGTGAATTACACATGTTTTTCTATGAATGTATAGTTCATGTATGAATCATACAGGTTCATATATGATTTCATTTTTGGCCTATTTTGTAACAGTTAAAAAATTATTACTCTATTTTTGGCATAGCCACAAATTTTAATCAGTCAAAACCACAATCTTTGACCAGTTTGTAACATCCCACATTTCAAAAACAATTCTTTAGTTACCATAAAGATAAAATTCGACCAAGATGGTCACCACAAAGCCAAAGTGGATAAATCCGACATATATGTTGAAGTAAACATAAGGTTTAACTAAAAACCGAGAGTTCTAAAGGAAGCAAAAACTAAACTAGGAAACTCGGGTCTCTATCTTCCCATCCGACTTGCCTCACACCTCAAACCTTCTCTTTGCAATTAGAAAATCCGGCTCTATTGTCTTAACCTGAAAATGGTTTTAAGTATTTGGAAAACGAGGGTTAGACCGAAAGGTCTAGTGAACTCCCCACATTTTAATTAAAGCACCACGTAGTTTAAATCCACCCGAACGGGCCCAATAGCACATTAAAATAATTAAGACCGGGAGGGAGCACAGAGGCCTTTCCAAGTCGGGGCCCAAGCAGACTCCCCATATGGCTTTTAACCATGTGTTTGAAACAGATTCAAAACACGCCCAAATGATCATCTAGGGACCAAGTCCGTCCCGAATAATTATCTAAGGGACCAAGTCCATCCCTTAGCATTAATACCCACATTTGTATAACCAACTCCCGTACATCACAAATAATCAATCACGTTTAATCATTTATAGCATTTCAACCAATGAAGTGAAATAAAAAAGCATGCATGCGTTTAAATCAAGTTTAATATAAAAAATGAGATCATAACCATAATTAGCGCATCGAAGTATTTATAAACATGTTGGAGTTTGAGTGAAAGCGTAAGGGAACTCACATGATGCTCGACACCCATGAAAATCCCAAGAAATGCTCAAAAAGTCTCAATCGAAACCTGAATTTAATCCACACTAAAAGGTATTAAAACCTACTAGAAACACCTTAAAACTTTCTAATTTAAGTCCCTAAAAAGCCCCTAGAACAGCCCTGGAACCCATGCGAAAAACGGCGAAACTGGCGAAAAATGGCTCGTGGGAGTAGTGCAGCCGGCGAGTTGCCTCGCGGCCGTACCCGCGCGCGGCCCTGTTTTGCACATGCCGCGGGTTGTTGCATGGCCTGGCCCGCGAGAAAACCCGCGCGGGGTGCTGTTCCCACCAGCAACCTTTTTCTTCTTCTTTTCTTAGTTTCTCTCGATTTATCAAGCATCCGACCACCATTTTAGCTCCATAAAAGGTACAATCAAGCCCCAGATCATTCCTAAATCATATCCTATCAATATGGAATCAAAACCCACCAAGATTTATAAATTAATCACCATTTTTATATGGATTTTATCCCAAAATAATGCATAAAGGAGTTGTTCACCAAATCATACAAACACAAACCGAATCCCTACTTATTGCATTAAAACCCAATTAATTAATCAAGAAATAAGATGGATTAAATCATTGATTTCATTCTAACCCTCATCCAACAAAACCCAATCAATTAAAGAACCGAGATAATCAAATCTTAACAAATAAATGGATGAACTCCATTAATAGAGGTCTAAATCAAAGAGATGAATGTCATACCTCATGGAAATGCTTCCTATTGATCCAAAGTCTCCAACTTGTAGTATTCTTTCTTCTTCAACCCACTTCTCTTCTCCAATGCCTCTTCCGAAATCTTCACACACACACACACACCATTACTCTGATTACTCTCCAATGTTTCTTCTTCACAAAGCTTCTAAAACACACACTACACATTTTCAATCTCCCTTGAAAAGAAACCCTAATTCATATATATACACGGGCCCTAAAAGCCTAACTTCAAATTCTAAGCAATGAGATTTAAAAGAAATCTCAATCTCAAGTTACCAAATACTTGAGTTTAACCAACGGTAATTAAATTCGAAATTTACGGTTATTACACAGTCAAACCCGCAATCTTTGACCACTCAAATCAGCAATCTCTGACTAGTAAAATTTGATCTTAATCATATGAACGGCTAGAGATCATCTTTTCACTTTACACCTTTTTATCACTTCTTATTTTAATTTATAAATATATATTATGATTTGTAAAAGGAAATTATGATAGAGGTGGTGGTATTGCATTAAGTTTGCCAAAAAAAGACAAATATCGTGCAATAATTGTTAAAAATTTATGTAATAATTACTAAAAGGAAAAGTATATAACACTCCAAAACCAACAAAAAGGCCAAGTGTTACTACAAGATGTTGATATATAATCGTTGAATGACAAAACAAAAGGGCCAAGTGTTAGTCTTATATGCATTTGTTTAGAAATATTGGTTTCACTTTTAAAAAGTTGGTGCTCGTTTGAATGTAGATCATTTTCTACTTATTTTGATATTCTTCAAGAAATTAAACTAGAAATATTGAGAGTATATATATGTTTTTTGGAAGCAGCAAACAGAGAGTACGTGAAAAAGAAAGAAAGGCAAAGAGATGATTATCTAAGTATGTATGTGCATGTGAATCATTGTATTACAAGGTTTTTTAGCTAAGTGTTAATATGTATATCCAACGAGTGAGATTGACCATTGGCCAATAAAGTAAAGTGTAAACTATATTTATGGTTGTCGTTTTGATCATGTATTGGATAATGGTTTAGTTTAAATTTTAGTTCGTTAAGAAACGACTAAGATATCATGATGGAGTGTTTATGTGTTGTTGTATATGATATTAAGGCTTTTGTTAACATTTTGGTATATATATATGGTTGGTGTGGTTCACATTGAGAAGTTGGGTATGGAGACAATGATTTGACGAATGTTACAAAAACCATGGATTGGGAAATCCGGTCTTGTTCCATTGATTGATGCAACAAAAACGTTAACATATACCCATGTAACAAGAGTATGCCATGCAATTAATTGAAAACCTTAATTTTAAGATGTGATTTATTTTAAACTTTTTTTGGTTGTCTAAGTATCAAGTTTAGGTAGGTTGTGATATCTAGACTATATGTAAAGGACATCACATGCATTCATAACAATAAAGCTTATACTACACAAAGAGTGATAGATAGTATGTATAATCCGACATATATAATATAGCTAATTAATAATATTTTAGTTTTAAAAAAAAAGAGAGAGAGAATAATTAGGATTAATTAGAATGATTGTGGGGGCCAGATGATATGAATGAAGAGTTGGGATTTGAGGTAATAATGATTAGGTTTAGGGGGTGGGTAAAATAGTAATCATGACTCATAATGACCATCATTGTGCTTGAATGTACACATAATCTCTTTTACGTGGCCAGTCAAACTCATTTCAACCAAACTTTTAATTAGTATTTCCTATTTTTACTAACTACTAATATTGTTTTTATCACAACTTTAATCGTCTCTAACTTTTATGCTATATATTAACTAGAATGTCAAGCGCATTTTTTCTTTATTATATTTTAACAATATTGTTTCTTTCTTTAACACATTTAACTTTAATGTTCTTTTCTGATAGAAAAGAAACAAATTAATTTTTCTCTCTTTTTTAAAAAGTTTTTGAAATTTCTACAATTTCTCTCATTTTTTCTTTATTTTAACATAAAGGATAACATAGTTGTTGAAGTAACAAAAATGTTAAAATTCATTTCTATTATATTTTAGTTTAATTATTGAGATGCTGTTATGTTACCCTTCTGATAATTCAAATTATATTAGCCACTGTAACTTCAACTTTAGCTTACTTATCCTTTATTTATTATTATTGTTAATTATTGTATATAAAATTATGTATACAAATTAAATATTACATTTTTTTAAAGAATATAATTAAGAGGTATGTTTGATTATTACTAAACATTTAAACCACACTTTACTCAAAACAAAATACAAAAATCTTTTGGACCAACAAGAAAAAGAAAATCTGATTTATTGTTTTTATTTGTTATTATTTTTATTTGTAGGAGATGTGTTTTTCTTTGAGAAATGGGAAAAAGTGAAATGCTTTTTGAATCTTTCTCTCAACTTGACCTTTTATCTTATTCTTGGCCATGCATTATTGCTTTCCACTTCACCTTCATCATGCCTCCCTTAATTTCAATTTCCAAATATTCTACTATATATTATTAATTATATTGAACAAATACATATCCCTTTCATTTTAGATTGGATTTCACCAACAACTAAAATATTTTTTTACTTTAAGTATACTAAAAAAAATTACTTTTATCAAAAAGCACATAAAATAAATTAATTATTGTCCTTGGAAATATGGGAATGTTATATTTAAATTTTAAAACATTTTTACTTTTTTCCGTATTAAGTTAGAATAAGATCATTGTTTTAGCTTTTAAGTGTTAAGATGTTACGTCAATAAGTAATTCATTTCGTACATAAAATTTTAGAAATTTAAAAATACACTTTGCCATCTAAAAATAAACGCATGTAGTTTTTAATAAAATGAAATCAAAATAACCAAGAGTTAGAGTTTGGTTCATAAAATAGCACAAATCATTAATGCTAAGGAGCTATTTGTTTTAAAAAAGAATTACATCTTAAAACCTCTTAAGTCTGAAAATAAAGGGGTTTGCAGACTTATAACTGGTTGTTTTAATTTTAAGAAAATGCTTGAAAACCTTTTATCGTCCTCTAAAATTTTAAGAGGTGCATCATTCACCTCTTATTTTTTAGATGTGAAATTAGACTTCAAACTTCTTGAAAAATAAACCACACCTAAAAGGGTTATTTTTAGACATCTATACCTTATGATAATAAAGATGAAATGAATACATGTTCTACCAAATATTAGTTGGGCCTGGGCTTTATTCATTTTTAGCCCATTTCAAAACAGACATGTAAATATGTAAATGTAAGACACAGGGGATAATAATATAATATCATCATATTGTCTTGATGATATTTTATGTGTTGATCATGCAGCAGCTTTATTTCTAAAAAGATTTTAGTCCATTAAAATGACATCATACGCAATAACTTATTCGATAAGCACTAATTGTGTAAGAGTTGTCATCCTTACTGAGTAAGACTCTCGATCTTTCTCATCACTATTCCTAGATAAGAATCCTTGCCTTACCTCTTAACTCAATAAGGTGAAAATATCGGTAAGTGCTTACTCAGTAAATGTAAAGTAACGACCCCTTAGTAAACGTTTATTGGGTAAGCACTTGGTAAACAACCCTCTAACTCTTCTATACTCTTTAATAAACCAATGACAAAGGTAAAAAAAGTTCATACACTCCAAGTGCATTTGGTTGGGGCTTTGAAATCCAATGTTTAGATTTTCTGTATATGTTGTCCCAATTAATCTTGAGAAATTAAGAGATTTAGAGTATCAAAGAATGTAAATTCTTGATAAGATAGTAATATCAGAGCCAAAGTAGGCATCTTTTTCAACTCTATGAGAAGAATAGATCAATAAGATTAGATCTTTCACCAAAACTTTGAAGAGACTATTAAGAAACATTAAGTCTTGATGAAATCCATTTCAAGATTTGATTGCATTAAAACTAAAGATTTGTTTAAGTTGAAAATTTCTTTACTTATTTGTACACTTATATAAAGGAGGGAGTATCTCCAAGAATAACTATTAGATCATGAATAAAGTAAAACAATAAACAACCACAACCTCAAAGTACATCCTAACCCAAAATTTTATGTAATAAGAAAAAGTATATGTATACATATATAACTTGTACATGGAGGAATGCCTAGCTTGCCATGGTGAAATAGCGGCTCGATCTTAAGCTAAAGAGGGAGAAAAATCGCGGTGAGCAAAGATGAGAAAGGTAAGAGATGGAGATCGAATATCCCAATTGTAAACACCACATTTGGAGAGCAGAAATAGCCATCCAGAGAGCATGAGTTCCTTATCTTGAGGCTGGAATCACGAAAGATAAAAGCCTGAAAAATACCCTCATAACATACGAGAACAATATGTAAAGAATAATTTGTACATCATTTTACAAATCAACCTCCATGTGTTGTTGCATATATGATACAACACGTGTGAAAAAAACTTGGTTTATATGATAATGTTTAATATGTGAAACATTTGTGAATGTTTTTCTTGACACACAAAAAATACCTGAACATTTCACATATTAAACAACACTGTATAATTATTGCATTTACACATATGTTGGTTAATACAATACCTTATAAATTATACTCAAACAATTTTAGAAGTCTACGATTCAAACTTAATGTTTAATACGTTGTACTAAATGTTCCATAAGGCTATCAGTACCCAACCCTCCCAACCCCACTATCACATCAGCTTTTTCCCAACCCCACACTTAACCCTCTGAAACCCTCTCTGATTAGTTATCAACCCTATCACACAACACATCGGATTCAGTAGACCGCTCCTTCCCTAGCCCGCCCAAGTTGCTGCCGGCAGCCCGCTGAGCCTGCCAGGCCGGCGGCTTCCAACCCGCTGAACCCAAGCCCCTGTTACGCTTGGCCTAAAAGATAGTAAAATTTTATCGCAAACCAAGAATAAAAGAGCAACCAATTTCTCATTATATAATCATGTAATATCGTATGAGTAGTTGACAATTATAACATATTCAACTATGTTTATCAATTGCTTTTTATTGAATTAAAACATGAAACTTTGAAAAAATTTGTATGTAGAATAATAATTTATAAATTTGTTAGAATTAAACCAAATACCCACCAAAATATAGAACACAAACAAACGATATGTTAACTAGGAGATTGTTATTTGCACCATAATACTTTATGTTAAAATCAGGTCAATTTAACATTGGAAATGTAAAAAGCAGTTTATGATGGTATATTTAATAACTTTTTTTGGATGGAAATGCAATTAACCTCATCCTTTTAATAATCCCCATGCATGATCCCATAGTTTGTTAATAATATATGTATATAGTATAAAGGAGGAAATGAGTTAAAAATGATTGGGAGAGGTACGTGTGTATATGAAACGAAAAAACATGACTCAACAATCTTCAACCTATACAACTAACTAACTCACGATAATCCCACCTCACTCCTAATCTCATCCTAATTAAACTTCAATTCCTTTCCTTCTATAAATCCATTAATCCATTCCATTCATACCATCCATATTAGCAAAGCAATAGCAGTATTAGCAGTAGTAGGAAATATGTACACACAAACTTCAAATGATGAAGAAGAAATCGTTTTCCAAAGTCGTTATCCCTCCGTCCCAATTCCTGACCTCACCTTGCCGGAGTTCGTGCTTAAGGATGCAGAATCCTATGCCGACAACGTAGCATTCGTGGAGGCTGCCACATCCAAAACCTACACTTACGGTCAAGTCGCTACAGACGTAAAAAGGTTTTCAAAGGCATTGAGGTCCCTGGGCTTGAGGACAGGCCATGTTGTCATTGTTGTACTCCCTAATCTCCCCGAATACGCCATCGTTGCCCTAGGTATAATGGCCGCCGGTGGTGTCTTCTCCGGTGCTAATCCATCCAGCCATTCCTCCGAGCTTAAAAAACAAGCCCAAATAGCAGACGCTAAACTAATTGTCACCGATGACCACACTTACAATAAAGTAGTCATTTCTCNTATATATATCCAATTGAATTCATTAATTAATTAACTAACTAACAGGTGAAGGAATTAGGGTTACCGGTGATCATAGTTGGCCAAGCACGAGTAGCAGGAACGATCTGGTTTAACGAACTGCTAGAAGCCGCGGAGCGAGCCAGCAACAACGGGATCGAAAGCGTCGTCAATCAAACCGATCTATGTGCTCTGCCATTCTCCTCTGGAACCACGGGGCTTTCCAAGGGAGTCATGCTAACTCATCGCAACATCGTCGCAAATCTGTGCTCTACTCTCTTCAGCGTTGGTCCTGAGCTCATCGGCAAAGTCACGATATTAGGGCTAATTCCTTACTTTCACATCTACGGCCTCACCGGAATCCTTTGCGCTACGCTTAGAAACAAAGGGAAGGTGGTGGTGATGGGAAGGTACGATCTGTCGACGGTTTTGAAAGCGCTGATTGAGCACGAGGTGAATTTCGCCCCAATTGTTCCTCCGATTCTTCTTGGATTGGTGAAGCATCCGATCGCCGAAGATCTCGCAAAGCTCAAACTCCGATCAATCATGACGGCTGCAGCGCCTCTTGCACCCGAGATTTACGAAGAATTCCAAAGGAAATTTCCTCAAGTAGAGATTCAAGAGGTAATTCAAATAACTGCATATTTTGCATGCTTTCATTTTTCACTATTTCTATTAAATTAAATTAAATTAAATGAGGGGGGGTGTTATTTTAAACATTTAAAAAAAATTAAAATGCACTATTATTAAAATTTATAAAAGTACCCCTCATTTAGTAGAATTTAACGAAAATTTGTAGGCTTATGGAATGACGGAGCATAGTTGCATAACGCTAACCCACGGAGACCCGAGAAAAGGACATCACATAGCGAAAAAACGATCAGTTGGGTACATACTACCCAATCTAGAAGTGAAGTTTGTTGATCCTGATACTGGTCGTTCTCTACCTTCAAACACCCCAGGAGAAATATGTGTAAGAAGTCAATGTGTCATGAAAGGTACAACTAAATATAATCCTCACTCATATATGTTACAAAACTAAATTAAAAAGAGTGATTTTTGTTGGTATATATGATGATGAATTAATTGATTAAGGTTACTATAAGAATGAAGTGGAAACGGCTCAAACTATTGATGAACACGGTTGGCTTCATACCGGTGACATTGGGTACATCGACGAAGAAGGTGATATCTTTATCATTGATCGTATGAAGGAGCTAATCAAGTACAAAGGATTTCAAGTAGGTTTTTACTAATTAATTCTAACTTAGTTCGATAAATTAATAATAATAAGTGTATCTATGTTTAATTAATAAATCAATACAGGTTGCACCAGCTGAATTAGAAGGCATACTGCTAGGACATCCTTCCGTGGAAGATGCTGCAGTCGTGGGGTAGTTATATAATCATTTACAAATCATACAAATTCATGAAAGTAGTTTTTATGTTTGCTTTAACATATGAAAGTTCAAGATTGTTTTGCGTGTGGGAAAATACAGTACTCAATGTTTCACTTATGAAACAATAATGTAAACGTTGCATTTTCTCAAGTTTTTTTTTTTCATATAGTAACACATGAAAACTGGTTTGTAAGTTTGTACCAAGTATTAGGATTTGTAAAATAACCATGGCCTATATTATATATACACACTTTTATGATATACATTAATTAGGGAATTTGATGGATGGATGCAGGTTGCCAGATGAAGAAGCAGGGGAGATACCGGGGGCAAATGTGGTAATGAGTAAAGATGCAAAAGAGAGTGAAGAAGATATGATGAAGTATGTTGCTAACAATGTAGCACAATACAAGAAGGTGAGGGTGCTTCATTTTGTAGACCAAATACCAAAATCACCCTCAGGAAAGATCATGAGGAGGCTCATCAAAGACACCATGTTGGACAAGATTACCAAATCTCAATCCCCTGCTCAATAAATATCACTACAATCCACAACCAATTAATAATATTATTATCATCTAATGCTTACTTTTTACCAAAAATGTATTACACTTCAATAAAATTTTTGTTTTTGTTTTTTTTTCCATTTCAAATGTTGTTTAAACAACTTCATTAACTTCTGAATTAAATTCCCGATTACTCTTGTGTACAAAGATTAAAATACAAGCAATCTTTACTTGAAAAATCGTTATTTATTTATATATGAAAACCTTTTACTGAAAAATAGCAAGTCAATAAAAAATAAACAAGATTTAGTCTGCTATATTAAAATGTCAAAAGTCGTTAAACTGTACGGTTAATATATTAAGACAACATTAAATGATCACTACAAGCGTAGTCGATGGCCATTGAACTAAAGCAATAGTCCTAAAGCACCTGGATTCGAACCCAAACCAACTATATATTAACCAATTAAATCAGGAGTCAGAACTGCATATTAATTAATCAATAGATTATACCATAAAAATTAATGAAAAACATAGATCCTAAATTTTAATTAGTTAAAAATGCATGAATTGTGGTCCCAAACTTAACATATATATGCTCAAAAAAAAAGGTGTTCAAGTTTTAGCAAATAATTTAATTTTAAACCACGTCGTGATCTAGAACCAATGTGAGTAAATCCCGACAATTAAAGCATGCCCACTCGGGGTGTTTAAAAACCCAACGAACCCAACGAACCCAATCAACTCAACCCAACCCGATGCAAAATAATACAACCCGAAGCAACCCGACATCTAATCGGATTGAAATTTTTTCAAACCATAGGTATTGGGTTGATATCGAGTTAGCGTCATGCGAACCCAACCCAACCCGACGAACCCGATATCTCTTTATTTTTTGAAGTTAATTTGATTGTTAAGCTCGTATTAGTATGTACATTAAATAATTACACTANAATTTCTTCTCCATGTCTATATAACTCATATATATATATATATAGTGTGTGTGTGTGTGTGTGTGTGTTAAATCATATACACACATACGGAAATTAAAAAAATAGTTTTGTCTATTTTAACACCCGGAAGCAATATATAAATCGTCTTTAACCCTTTTATTTTTCTTCCTTTTTTTAGGTTTATTATCTAGTTGTAAACATAACCCGACCAACCCGAACGGGTTGGATTGGGTTGGGTTGAACTTTTGTTTGGGTTGGGTTGGGTTGAAAAAGTTTCATACCGCCAACATCGGATTGAATTCTCGAAACGTCTTCAACCCGATCAATCTAATCCGTGTGCACCCCTAATCCCCACATATCCATCTTTCATTTAGTTATAAACAAGGTTTTGCTCACACGTAAAAACCAAAAACTTCACATTTCTATTTTTAACATCAAACCCCAAAAGTTTCAAATGCTTGGTGTCTTTTCATAACTGTTTATAAAATAAATATATTATATTATCAAATTAAATATTCTAAGTCATTAAAAAACTACATTAGTTTTGCTAATTTTAAGTTAATATTTTAAAATTATAGAATTGTTATTAACATACATGTGGTCTCATGGAAGAGTCGAAAAGGCAAACTATATAATTAGGGTTACCCGTCCACCTCATCCATACAAAAAACTAAAAGTAAATTACAAATTTCCTCCACATGGTTATATATAAAATTACAAATTATGTTTCTTTCAAGCTAACTATGTATTATTGTAATCTTATTTTTGTTTCAGAGTAGACCCTAGGTCTAAATTTATTACTGTTTTCCTCGTAACTTTCTTGTGCTTGTCATATGAGGGATATTTTGGTTATTTTACGATTTCTTTTTATAATTTGTTTTATTCTACAAGTTTAGAATGCATGTGTACAAGTGTCTAAAGCGGTAAGAGAAAAAAAAAGTAAATTAATCTTGAAAAAGGCCCTTCCCTTTCATTGCGCCTTCTCGATTTCATTTATTTCCATCGATTCGAGTGTGCACATTTGGCCATCATTTCAATCACAAAATCTATCTTAAGACTTAAATGGGATGTAAATGGGGAGGAGATCTAAGAGGCGGTTGTGACTTGCAACAACTATTGTTGCATGGTATGGTAGAGGGTGGTGGTTAGACTGGTCTTGGAGAAAAGTTTACAAAATTGTAGTGGAGGGACGAAAATGAATAGATAAGGGACAGTGAAGATGAAGAATCAAGGGGTTAGATAAGGTTTCTTTTCTGACACATTGATCACGTTTGTACAGATGGTTTATGAGCTTGTATGTCGGAAAAAACAATTGAAAATGACAGAAGTACCCCTAATACGAGGGGCATCTTAAAGAATTTAATGGAGTTAAGGTTAAAGAAGAATTGATCCGTTAGTAAAAGTGAAATCACAATGATCACTGTTTTAATTATTCATCTTAAGCATCACAATATTAACATCATAAATTTCAAATAAGTATAAGAATAACACTTAAATAAGTTATAACTTACTTAAGGAAATCTTTTAAGAAATAGGAAGAAGAAGAAAACCCAAAAAAAGTGTGTGGACCTTGACATTATTATGGGAACCTCTGTACCTGAATTTAACTCACCCGTCGCTTTCAGACCCTCTTCGTAAAATTACGTTTCGATCCTTATCTAAATGTAAAAGTTAAAACTTTTGCCCCAAATAAAAAAACTTAAACTTTATTTTATCACTACAAATACAATAACGTGTGGATTTAAATTATAATAAAAATATGATCCAACTCACAATAATTCATANATATATATATATATTATTTAAAAAATTAAGTATTTTAAATAAAATATGATGTCTCTTTTAGGATTTTTTTTTTTAAATCAGCTAAAAAAATTATGATATTTATTTAACAATAAGTCGGTATTATTCAATTTTACAAAGGAAAAAACCTATAGATTATTAAAATTAAAATTAAAAAACAATTATTTATAATTTAAAAAGGTTAGGAAGTGATAACCTTTTAATTTAGAGGGACGAAAGTGCAAAGTTTTGGTTTGTTTAATCTTTTTTTTACAAACTCAGTAAAAAAGCTATATCTGTGTATTATTATACTCTTGCTCTCTCTCTCTCTCTCTCTCTAAGTTTCTTCCTTGATTTGGTAAACAAGAGAAGAAACTCCTTCGACTTTCGTGGAATGTTGCAGACGATCGGTAAGCTCTTCATTCCCTCTAAACAACCAATCTATTCTTTCTTTCTTTTCTTCAAAGGATATATTAGCATTTTTCAAGCCGATTTAATCAATCATTGTTTAGTTTACTGTTATAAGTTACTAGGATTTCCCCTAGCTTTGTATGGAAAAAGGAAATGATTGTTTATTAATTTGCTGAATAAAACAAATCCTTTCAAATAAATGACTTATTGTTTCAGATAATGTGAAAATAGTATTTGCTTTCTAGCTTAATTTGCTGGGAAGCAATCCACATCGATTCCAAATATATGATGATGACATGGGGACCATCTTTATTCATTTTCATACCAATTATTTTACACATTAACTTCTTTAAGCTCTTAAGATCAATGAATAACATCTCAAATGTAATCCAGGTCTCTTCTCGTGTGTGCGTGTGTGCGCGCAGGCACACGCGCAGAGAGGGGGGGGGAGATGCAAGAGAGAAATTTGATAAACGGAAACCAACTCATATTTCATTGTGAACATGAGGACCAACAAAATCGCTCCACGTGGCAATCTGAACCGGCACCTAAACTTTATTCAGTATGAATATCATACAAAGTGAATAAAGCTTTTATTCAGACTGAATAAAGGATGAATATTCAAACTGAATATTGTCACGTGATGCGATACTAGTACTCCTCACATTCACAATGAAAAATGAGTTCACATTTGAACCTGACCCTATGTGTGTGTGTATATGCACACCTTGAGAACCAATCAATTAGTGTATTTTATGGAAATCATGAAGATTCATTTATTATAATTTGAATATTTATGGAAGGTAATTAGAATTCATTAATTATGATCAACATTTATAATTGGAAACTATCAATGGATTTATGAAATAATGAATTTATTAAGAGTAGATGGACGGTTGATATTGGCTCTCAAGGTGTGCATTTGATTGAGCATCTCTCTCTCTCTCTCTCTCTCTCT
>LUCG01085206.1:0-11680 GCA_001633085.1 Carthamus tinctorius | reverse complement strand
AGTGGATGGCGGTCAACTTTGGTCAAAGGTGTGATGGTGCTGACTGGACTGCCACTTGGACAAACACGTCAGCAGGTTACCTGCTGACTAAGCCGTTATCAAGTTAATTAGGTCACCTTTCCTTTTTTTGACAAAATTCAATGCATAATCCTTTTACGGCAAAAAAATGTACGTTCACCTGATTGGATTTTTCGGACACTTACGTTACCTTTTTGGACAATTTGCCCTATAATAAACATATATTTATTTACTAAATGAAATATTTTTCATACGATTGAGTCAATAAAGGATGAAATCTGTAAAATTAATATATGAAATTCAAATATGTTGCGTAAACAAAATGGTACAGTGAAATTTGGTCAATAGAATTAATTTTAATTTCTTTATAAACTGTCAGAATTTTATGGCCCAAATTTCTACTTGAGAGGATATTCCTTTTTTTTCAACAACAATGCTAATTGCTAAGAGGATCTCCAACAACCATGCTAAAATAGAAAAAAAGAGGATTTTAGCATATTTGTTGCTCCAACAGCTATGCTATCCTCTATGCTAAAATAGAAAAAAGATGAGAGAGATACAATCTCTTCTTTTCTCTATTTTAGCATAGAGGATAGCATAGTTGTTGGAGCAACAAATATACTAAAATCTCACTTTTTTCTATTTTAGCATAGCTGTTAGAGATGCTCTTATAGAACTTTTTACGTCCCATCGCATTTTACCTGCAAAAATCTTCTGCAATTCTATATGAATCTTCAGGATCCATTTAATTCATATTTTCATTATTTATAATCTACATTCAACGTATTTATCAATAGTTATTTTGATTTGGGGTCGATATAGAATGATGGGTTAAATAGTCTTTATGACATGTTTATTCACACAAACAAATATCAAATGATACATGTTGCTTAATATTAATAAAGAGTTTAATTCATACATATTTTAGTAAAAGAGCAACCAAACAATCCCTTTCTTGGTTAGTCATACATATTGTTAGTATAGGTAAATTTAATTGGTTTTAGAGTTTAACGATTATTGAATAAAGTTGTATAAAAAGTTTAATTCGTCAAGATTTGGATATTTTAATTGTATATGGACCTTATCTGAAGAAAATAGTTTTGTAAAGTGGCATAAAGACTAATTATATTGACTTGACTATTAACCTATAAAATGCATTATATAGGTACACAACTTGATTATTAAGTTTTAGTTTGATAACCATGCAAAACTGTAAAATGGAAAAGATAAATTGAGGTTTTGAGTTTACTAAATAAAAATCCTACCGCAACACGTGTGGTACATAACTAGTATAAAAGAAATAACTCATAAAATCGGTTTATTTAATAGGGAAAACTTCAAAAAAAACCCAACGAACTATTCCATTTTGAATGGTTAAGTCCCTAAACAATTTTTTTGAACAAAAAAACCATTAAACTTTCTCATTTTGAATGATTAAGTCACTAAACTATTCTTTTGAATGACAAATCCATTAAACTTTTTCATTTTATATGATTAAATCCTCAAACAATTTCCTTTTGATAAATAAACCATCTAACTTTCAAAAATTGGTTACTTACCCCCTTTTAATAAAAATAAAAAAATTAAATGCAACCGACTAAGAAGATTTTGAAGGTAATATATAACTACATTAGTTTAAGTTAAACGAATATAAGTAGCAAATTTCTAAAAATTTGATGATTTATTTTATTGGAAATTATGTTGAGGGACATATTTAATCGAAATGAGATTGTTTAATGGTTTTTTCATTCAAAAGAATAGTTCGGTGATTCAATCGTTCAAAATAAGAAGATTTAATGGTTTTTTTGTTCAAAAAAATTGTTTAGGGACTTAAGCATTCAAAATGGAATAGTTTGTTAGGTTTTTTTGAACTTTTCCCTTAACTATAACAACCAATCCCACATAAATAGAAAATGAGACTTGTGAGTTTATCATAAGCCACAAATTGTGGGATACAAATAACTGGTTTATGTTGGATTTATGAGTTATTGAGCCAACCTACTATATGGACATCGCCAGTATCGGACCTAAACTCATAAACAATCACCTCTAACAAATTTCCCTAATCCATGAATGTTCGACTTAACAGAATCACAATCCTTTAGAATATTGTAAGTAATATAAGAAGGTGAATTTCCCTAAAATGGTTTCTATGGAAGGAGGGTTTAAATATTGGATCCGGACTATACCAAAAGAAACAAACCTAAACCAATGTCACATGAAGAATCAACTTCTGAAAATAGAGGCACAAACAATTGTTTAGTCTTTTCGAATATCAAGCTTCAAGTTTGCAATGGACATCCCAATGATCATAGTTAGGTTATTAGATAAGAAATAAAGACAGGTAAATTCAAACAAGATGTTGATCCAGACTCTCCTAGGACTGATGAAATAATGATGATCCTGATCCTACTTAGTGTAGATACTTTATTTATAGTCAAGCTTGAGGAATTATCATTGAGATAATTCTCTTTGATTATTTTACTATCAAGTATCTAATGTAATAGTTAGTATTCTATAAGGGACTCGCTTAGTCTGTTCAGCGACCCTGATGTAGGATATACTAGGGGTGTGCACGGTTTGGCCGAAACCGGATAAACCGGCCGACCCAAACCAGTTTTGACGGTTTGGCCGGTTTAACCATCATTATTTCAGGCCGGTGGTTTACGTTTAAACCGGACCGGACCGGGTATGTGTGTGTATATATATTATTATTATATATATATTGTATTCGATTAAATATAAGTTTAAATACTTTCTTTTGTGAAATTCACGATTTGGTTTTTCTTTTGCTTCAAACTTGAGTCTTGAATTATGCTCTTAAATTTAATAGTTTTTGACTTCCTTATTGAGTTATTCTTTCTGCATTTTTAGTAGTATTCTGAATTATGATAAAAGCGAGGTTCAAACCGTCAAACCGGCCAAACCAAACCGGTTTATATTGGTTTGGTCGGTTTGGTTTGACACAAAAAATTGGTCGGTTTGGTTTGAAAACTTATCAAACCGGGGGTGCCGGTTTGGCCAAGATTTTAGGCTTAAACCGGCCAAACCGGACCATGCACACCCCTAGGATATACATATGCATGAAGTATCAGTCTCCAAGACAAAGAAGTCAAGCAACAAGGAATCATCAGCAATGTCGAAGAGATAGAGTCGAGGCCGCTCGTGATCTGAAGACGGATTTCAGTGATAGCTAGCTGACTACAACATGCTGACACTCAACAAGGACTACGTCTCAGTGACTCGCTGATGTCTCCAAGAACCAGCGACTCTTTGCCACTGATCAGAGGCGTGTACCTGATGAAGATCATTTGTCTTATCATCCTAAATGCACAAAAAGGACAACCATGCTTTTACTAACATAGTACAAAAGGGGACGTTCACTACATTGTTCCCTCCGTACTTATCAGCCCCCAAAAGCAACCTTGCACCATATTCCCTATAAGGCCATCCGCAGCCGGGCTTACCGATGGCCGGTACCGCTGCCTTGCAGCCGGTAACACCGCCGAGGCCAAATCGGTAAGGCCCCGGTTCCATACCAATCGGCAAGCCATTGCCGACGTTAAATTCAAACACCCCCCAACCCCACCTTTCTCTCTATCTCTCTCTTCTTTCTCTCTCTTCTTTTTTTTCTTTTATTTTTTTAATTAAATTAATTAGATTGGTAAANGTGGATGATCGGTATGGTAGTGGTAAGGTGGTGGTAAAGCTGATGTGGCGCTGATGTGGCAGCTCGTAGTCAAGAACATGTATCGATCATTTCATACAAGTTTTGTGGTTGAACTTCGCCTACTATCTCATGTTTTTAGTTTCAATAAGAGGTAGGTTGATGTTTTCAGGATGCGCTTGACGGTATTGAGTTTGCTAGAGGTGATCCCAATTCAACATGGGGGTCTGTTCGAGCCGATATGGGGCATGCAGAACCCTTTAACTTGAAACATATTGCTATCGGAAACCAAGATTGCGGAAGGGGCAATTACCGTGGTATGCCTATTTTTTGTTTTGGTTTAACTGTACATACTTTTGTAAGGGAAATTGGCCAATGGCCATTTTGGCCAATTTCTGGTTTTGTAAAGGTGATGTAACACACATGCTCTTATTTGGGCCAGCAAATTACCTTAAGTTCTATGTTGCTATAAGAAAAGCTTATCCAGACATCAGAGTGATCTCTAACTGTGATGGATCAAACACACAATTGGACCATCCTGCAGAGATGTATGATTATCATGTAAGAGAGATTCTTTGTTCAACAAGATTCATAATTCTTTGACAAATTAAGAGATGAAGCAGTTATATTTTTTCTTCCTTGTTAGGTTTATGAAAGTGCCAACAATATGTTTTCTCTAGCTCATAAATTTGATCATACATCACGTATTGGTCCCAAGGTTAGTAAATTTGTGTTGCAAATCATTACAACATTTCTTAACGTGAAATAGTTGTGACACCGAATGATTTCAGGCTTTCGTAAGCGAGTATGCCGTGACCGGAAGAGATGCGGGTTCAGGTAGTCTTTTAGCAGCGCTAGCTGAAGCTGGATTTCTCATCGGGGTAGAGAAGAATAGGTACGTCTCTATCAGGTTCTTTGGTTAAATGACTTTTTAAAGGTTTTTTTTTTATTATTTCTTTTTATAAATTCATGACCTTATGACATGTATAAGAATGCCGCTATTTAACAAGAAAAATTTATTAATTTGTTGTTATTAAAAATCACAAAAGAAAATCCAAACTGCATAGTGATAATCGACAATTTTACTAAATAATCGAGCAACAAAGTATAGAAGAAACTTAAAGAAGAATAAAGAAATAAGAAAAATAAATTGAGAAATATTTGAGAATGTATCAATCAATGAATTAAGGCAACAATTTTTGTAGATGGCGGGAAAGACACCTAGGCGAAATTGAGATGAAACGTATAATTCAATAATAATCATGGATTAAAAGGGTGTTTGGAATTATGTTTTAAAAATGCTTATTGATTTATTGACTTTTTAAAAGCCTAGTAAGTTAAAAATAATGTTTAGTAATTTAAAAAACACTTTTTAAAATAGCTCTTTGATATAAAGGGAAATGTTGATTTTGAAAAGTAAGTGTTACTTTTTGATTTGGCTTTTAGCTTTTGATTTCTCCCTCTCACATAAACTCACTTTTTAACCCAAACATTTTTTAACTTATTGACTTTTACCATCAAAAAGCTAATCTAAACACTTTTTTAAAAACTCCTTTTACCACTACCATAAGTCAATAAACACTTTCAGCTAAAGCACTTTTGGAGTCCAAAAAGCTTCCAAACACCCTCTAAATAAATAACAAGTTAATTTAAGTAAGTAGAGTACAAATTTGGGAAAACGCTACGTCACTGCTTAAAGTTAAAAAATGTAAGAAGAATTGAAGCAGATGAGATTAGTACGGGAAATTGGCTGTAGTGGCTAAACTCCACCTAGCCACTACCTCCGTTAAAATCTCGATGGGTCCGTTAATTAACCGACTCGCGAAAAAATATCCATGAACCTATATCCCATGAGTTAATTTTTAGGTGGTTATGAAATGTAGTTGAGAGAAAATTTAGGAATCGAATTAATCCACACCGTTGATCATCTACATGTATGATTGAGATTGGTTTGTATAGTTTGTAAGAATCTCATGGTTTGTAACGGATACGACCCTTATATATATATATTTATATATTTGCTTTTGTACTATATATGTTTCACTTCTGTTTTCAGTAATGTTACATCAATGCTTTTAGTCCTACTTTAACTTGAATCTTGATGTGGCTTTTTTATTTATCACAGTGATGTTGTGGCTATGGCAAGCAATGCACCTTTGTTTGTGAATGCCAATGACAAGAGGTGATCTTTTATCTCCAAGAGTCGTATTCTTGACTGTTTTCTGTGATTAGAACTTTGAATGATAGAAAAATGTTTCTGCGTTTAAGGTGGATGCCTGATGCAATAGTGTTTGATTCTTATCGGGCTTATGGAACACCAAGTTATTGGATGCAACGTTTTTTCTCAATGTCAAATGGTGCAACGCTTCTTAATTCAACCCTCCAATCCAATTCTTCGAATTCACTTATGGCATCGGCCATTTGGTTCCAGAACCCGGCCGATAACAACAATTATTTGAGAGTAAAGGTAGAATAAACCCTTTTCTCCATATAACCTGAAACTTGCAAACAACACATTTAAATAATCCCAAAAGTAGGGGATTCTTATGGATGAAGATCAGTAGTAATGTGTGACATGCATGTGTTCTACACTTCTATGTAAAAAGTGTTACAAGACTTAGGGGCTGTTTACCAAACACTTACCCAGGTAAACACTTACGAAGCCACATTATCTTACTTGATGCATATGGCAAAGACAAAGAATCTTACTCGGTAAGAGCGAAGACAAGGACCAAAGGTCTTACCCCATAAGTGATGGTCATTGTCTCTTACAACGGTTAACACTTATAGGTTAAATTGTCATAAATATTATTTTTGTGGACTAAAATCTTACCAAGTAAGTGATAGTGTTTATTTTTACTGGTAAGCACTTCCCCGGGTAAGCATTTGGTAAACGACCCCTTAGGTTTATAGCACCAAACTTGTGTGTCTCCTATGTTAAAGTGTTGCAACAAGTTTATAGAACTTTTATTGGTTTCTTAACAAGTTTTTTTTAGGACAATTTTGAAACAAAAAGTCCCATTAATTTTTTTGTGACATTATTATTTGAGAGTGTTTTATAAAAAGGTGTGTTTGTAGGACACATCTCAGAAGTGGTCTTTAAAAAAAGAATATGACACTTTATTACAAAAGTGTTATGAAGAACTTGTTAATACTTTGAAAAGCGATATATAATATTATGTTAAGATCTTTACGTGACGTTCAATTGTTTGGTTCTATCGATTTAGGTCTTATGAAACATTCTACTAGGACAACTGAGACATGTTTGCCTTATGCTTGAGGAAGATTATTCGATTCTAGTGAAGCCTTTTCTAATGTTCATTTCAGATTGTAAACTATGGGAGTAACATAGTGAATCTAAAGATAGCTATTGAAGGGTTGGATCCTGGCTTGATAGACTCCTCCGGGTCATCAAAGACTCTCCTCTCCTCTGCTAATGTAATGGATGAGAATTCCTTCCAAAATCCAACCAAGGTATTCATATCCATCTCTCTCCATTTTCCTCTAAGTTGGTTTGTGGGATTTGAGTTAGCAAAATGCATGATTGGAATGGAATCAATTCCAAATTCCCCACTAAATCCTACAAACCAAACAGACCCCGAAAGGAATGTGCTATAATAGATTTCACAGAAAAGTCGCATGATTCGTGTTGATTGGTTTTGGAGCCTCGA
Organism: Carthamus tinctorius; assembly: GCA_001633085.1. NCBI lineage: Eukaryota > Viridiplantae > Streptophyta > Magnoliopsida > Asterales > Asteraceae > Carthamus > Carthamus tinctorius. The sequence goes on along the minus strand of LUCG01085206.1, from coordinate 4,324 downwards.
AATTCTAATTTGTATCTCAATCATACGATAATTCATACATTTTTAGCATGTAGATTTGTAACATAGGAAACCTTTAAATGCAGGTTTCACCGATTAAAACCTCCCTCGAGATAAGTAGGAATGAGGTAAGTGCCATACTTTCTCCAAAATCTTTTTCTTGTTTCGATTTGTTAATATTACCAGAGTTTCTTGCACAAATTCATTCAGTAAGTGACACGTCTTATGCATCCTTGATCTAAAAGTGTATATTGTTGTGCACTGACTATAGATACAATTTCAAATTATGTTGTTGTATATTGTCGATCAATCTTCACATGTTTTATTATGTTGTGGTGATAGTGTACATAGGTTTCTTGACCTAACAAGTGAGCTCAGTATATCACATTCGGAAGTGGGGTATGATGAATGTGGGATGTATGTATGTTCTCTATTTTAAATAGTATATGTCGTTGTTTCCGTGAAGAAATGATAACTTTTCAAAATTTCTTTCTACATAGTATTCACAATGCTATGAACAAGAGCCTTATGTGAGTTTCTTCCTACAATGGCTTGAAGCTTGGCCTCTTTGGTTTGCAAGATTCCTTAAGAGTATAAAGAATTTGGAATTACCAATTCCTTTCACAAAATATTTTTAGTTGTTTATCAGAAAATGTCATTTAGTTTTTTGTTTACATTGAATGGAATTGAATTCCATAGATTCCATCATTTACGAATTTTATCATTTAGTCACATATGTGATAGGAATTAAAATTCCATTCCTACCATGTATTCAAAAAGAAAAAGTACCACAATAAATGTAGCCTACAATCACTGTACCTCTACCCGCACCACCATCACTACCACAATCGTTGCCGACGGTTAACAACACCATCGCCTCAACTACCACCGCCACCATTACCCCTACCGTCGTAGCAGCCATCACCAACACCGCTTCCACTACTATGATCGCCTCCACCACCGTAGGCAACACCACCACGATTACTGTTGTGGTGACCGCTTTGCCCAACACATATTATCATTAATTTTGTCATCATACAATATTTATAGTTTAATAAAAAAAAGTATGAAATTTTCATATATGGTATTTTGGTCTTTTATTATTATCTCACTTATATTCAAAAGCGTGTTAAGTCTGTCCACCTCAAGGTGTTTCAACTTCTAGTCCTTTTCTTTAAGGAAAATTCGGTACCAGGACCACTTAGGATCGAAAATATGAAAATGTATCAAATGTGTATAAAACCCAATTGCAAGCCAAAATATTTTAATTTCATAAGGATTCAGATTGTTTCAAAACCAATCCAAAACAATCACAAGTTCAATAATCAAATGTATGTCGTCAGTGGCGGAATACAATTTTGATTTATTCGGTAATTTCGACTTAAACAGTTCACTTTAATCGAATAATTATAACTTATTCAGTTCGGTTTTCGATCATCTTTTACCGGTTCAGATTATTTCGATTAGCAAATGAACATATTACACATTAATAGTTAGTGACAAGATCTCAATAATTTAGATCCAGTTAGAAATTAGCATTATAACAAACAAAATAAAAGAAATAAACGATTTTAAGTGGGTTAAGACTTATAAGATAAAAATTAAAGTTTAGTTGATTCTTAAAGTAATAACTTCTTGAACTAACAATCGAAAATAGATGACAAGAATTGAATTTGAGACCTCACCTTCGAATTATTGAGGGCGTCATTAATAATCTGGTTTTAAAAATACAGTTAATCCTAAAACTCAATGTTTTAGTGGATGATTTTGGAGGGTTTGTTGGGGCTCAATGCCCCTACCCCCTTAGCTATGCATCCGTCACTAATGTTGGGTACCTACTTTTTGATGGTTATGTAAGAGAACTGGTTTTATCGATATTTTATGGAGAATACTTGAGTAGTTTATGAGATAATATATCTTGATTAGAATAATATAAGATTAGTTTATTTAGGAAATGATATGATTGCCTATTTTTTTTCTTTTAAAAAAATGTTATCTATAAATATTCCAATTAAAATACATGGTATGGGTTTGATATGATAATATGGATCATGGACTGATGGACCTACATAAGTGCCCACGGTGGCACGTGCCACCGTATCGTTCCCCCGTCGCAGTGTAAAAATATATAAGGTCGTGAAAGTGCCACTGTATTAATTTGTTGTGTGCCACCATATGTATTTTGAAATTGCAATAAAAATACAAACTCTTCTTGGTTGATCGAGTTTGTTGGTTCCTTGCTTTTCAAATGGGAGGTCATGGGTTCAAATCTTGTTAGGGTGATTTTTTTTGAGTTTTTAGCTTTTATATCATATTTATTATGTTTCTTAAAAATTTGTAATAACAAAACTTGAACATGAGACGTTTCATTTAAAAATCGAGGAAACCAACAACAAAACCAATATTAATTTAATAAAAAAATATTTTTACATATGTTTGTTATAGTTAAATAGTGCTACCGTTAAAAACTTTCTCTAGGTCGGTTATGTACGATAGTGGTTCCAAAAAATGGCTGATCCCTAATTTTGTGACTTAAGTGTATGAAATAATTCGTATGATTCATGCCTTTAATTGCCACGTCATGGTTTGCGTTCTTATGTCTCTATATTAAACCATGCCGCTTTATACCTTTAATATTTAATGGGGTTGTTTTGGTGTCTTATGGAATAAAATAACTTATATTAATTGACAGGCTATTTATATTGTAACAAATCATGTTTAGTATTTTTATATATTTATTAATTATTATAAGATAAATGATGGCCAGCTTAGTTGGTCTGATGCATGGGTTATAGTTTCCATATGGTGAAGGTCAGGAGTTCGACTCTTACTGGAGTCCATTGTGGGGGATTTTCCCTGAAAGGGTGCCGGGTTCGAATCTCAGCTGATGCCTTGAAGCCCTTTAAATGGAAATNTGGTTATTCTCCTTGGAGAGGTTTCGAACTCGGGTCATCGTGACTTGGTGCCATGGTGGCACGACGATGATACTCCGTTGCATCAACATGTCGTTCAAAAAAATTATTATAAGAGTTAGCATCTCCAACAGCCATGCTAAAATAGAAAAAAAGAAGATAGATTTTAGCATATTTGTTGCTCAATAGTTATGTCATCGTCTATGCTAAAATAGAGAAATTAGAGAATAAATGTTGCAAAAATCTCTAAATTTAGATAAATCTCTAAATGGTGAGAGAAATAATTATTTTAATGTTTCAACCAATAAGTTTGATTGAAAACAAATGTTTAAAAGAGAAAAATGATTATTTTAATGGTCCAACCAATAACAACAATGTTGGGTTGCTATAATAGATTTAGCTTTTGGAGGTGGATGCAATTTGTTTTTGAGATTTTAACTTTTTTACTCCATTTAAGAATAAATTTAGCATAGATGTTGGAGATGTTCTATATGTAAACGTAGTTTATAAATTAACTAGGATGGGAGTTTGGTCTTGATTTGATGTGGAAGATATTATTGTAAAATTAATGTGACACTTTAGACAGAAATTAAATTTGATCATATATTGATCCAGATGGTCTAAGAGGTTTATGCTATGTACCCTAAAATATTAAGAGATTTATGCTAATTAATTGACAGTTTTGAAAGAATATATATATTTAAATGGTTGTTATACATACAAATTTGAGCAAAAGGCTTTGTATTTATGTAATATAACAATGATAAGTCCAATATAGTCTTAGCAAAGGGGTCATCCTCTTGAAGTAGAAGTTTTCGAACCTGGATAAAGGCGTTTCTAATCTAACTAAGGTCTATACTAACAACTAATTAAGCTACCGTAAAAAAAAAATTATATATGCTTGCAAGTATATATATACATACGTGCTTACATCTATTTGATTTGTTAATATATGGAAGTCTCAAACGGCATTGTTCTTGTTTTAAGATGAAAAGAAATTTTAAGAAATTCAAAACTGAGGTGGTCATTATCCACAGAAGCCAATATTATAAGTATGAAATTGAAGTGAAGGCTTTACTATCAGCTCAGCTTCCATATAATCATCTTAATTAGTAACATATATAGACACAAATTAAGATAGGCATACATACATAGAGAGAGATGGCGGGTCTGCAGCATGAATCACGAACAATCGGAGGCAGCAACCGCGTTTCAGCTGTTGATGTTACTTCTATTGTTAACAGTAAAGATTACAACCATCATAAAGACATCAATCATGATCAGGTCTCCATCATTCAGATATTTCTTACCCTGCAATATATATAATTTAAGAAAGTTAAAAATCTATCTCTGTTTGTTTTTCTATTTCAAGATCCATGGTTTTGATCTTATATATATATATATATATATATATA
>LUCG01085200.1:0-11881 GCA_001633085.1 Carthamus tinctorius | reverse complement strand
TTCTTGGAACGCTGCAGTTAAGCGTGCTAGGGTGGGAGTAGTACTAGGATGGGTGACCTCCTGAGAAGTCCTCAGCAGGTCGCTAGAAACAAAGTCGTGAGCCGGTGGGGCAAAACGGACAATATTGTTGTTGAGATAAGCGGGATGTTACATAAAGTTTTCGTTTTTTACCTTGTTTTGAATATTTTTATATATCGAAAATGTTTTTAGTAGTTGAAAAAAATAAGATATGTAATCACCTAGTGGCCCAAAGCAAAGAATTTGCAATGATTCATTTTGTTTCTTTCTCATTGTCATGTAATCCAACTCTTACATTATTGCTTTCAAATTCAAAATGTTATTTGGAATTCAGGCTTACATACTAAATCCTACTCCAAAAATAAATCAAATAATTAAAAACCAAGAATTGCCTAAAAACTTATAATCCAATATAGTTAGGTAAGGTTGGTTTAAGGTTAGGCCCAATTTATCCTCAACTCCAAAATCCAAATTATCATTCTCTTGGGGGTCCAAAACAATGTCATTTTGAAGGTTAATAGAAACCATTCAAGTGAAGTTCTTTCATTATTGTCTTGATCATATCCATAGGTGGGACCTAGATATAAGTGGATATGTTTCCACTCTATCATATCGAATATAGATTTAAACATCAATTATACTTTTTAAATTGATATGTGTTTTTTCAAGCTAATAAAAAAGGGTTGCTGCCTTCTTACTTACATAAATCCATTGAGTCCCATATTTGGGTCCCATCAGTACACTCACACCACCTATTCACACCCCCTGTAAGTGGTGGGGGATAGAATTCACCATAAAAAATGATTGTAACAAACTGGTAGTGTTAGACCATTCAGATAGGGCTTGCAAAGTCCTTTCAATGCAAATGCTCACATACCAAAGGGTTTTCTTACATTTGCAATTTTTTTGGTAATTATTGTTGTAACATCACCTAAACTTCAACAAGCTTCTTTAATACATAGAATAATCATTAATTAACTAGAATGTTATAGTGGTGAGTGGTGACCACTTTTAAAAGTGAATGTGTATAGATGGTAATTTTAAAAGTTGATGTGATAATTAAAAGTTGAACTTATAGGTCACAAATTCAAATATTCTTGGCTCTTCTTTAATATATATTTTGGGTAATTTCCGACAAAAAAGAAAAAGAAATCAAGTATATGTCCAAAAACCTGTAACATATCACTTTTAATTAAACTGTAATATTTACGACTAACATTTACTTTATATTGTATCAATGCTTAAGTTATTATAAACCTTCCTTTGATTTAACACCATTTAAAATGTTCGATATTTTTATATTCTAAATTTTAGATTCTAGAGTTTAATTCAATGAAGGTAAACATAAACAAATGAATTAACCTAAAGGATTTATACATTAAATGTTTTTGGCACTTAAATAAATAATTGAGTTGGGTTATTTAAATTCCTCAACCCAACAGGTTCACGTGAGACCAAGTTGTTTTCGTAAGACCGGTGAAACCAACGTTTTTTTACATGAAACTTCATATCATAACACTGTGGAGGGAAAAAAATTTCGAACATTCATAGTAAAAACACTGTAAAGGTTACGTCCACTGGGGTTTTTAATGTGAAGGTTCGATATTTTTTACCTTCACAACATTTTTGCTGTGAAGGTTCGGACTATTTGTTTTTTACCTTTATAGCATTTTCGCCGTGAATGTTTCGTTTTTTAACCTTCTTTTGGATTTTTTTTACCTTGATAGTGTTTTTTAGTATGAATATTCGAATTTTATTTACCATCACGGTGTTTTTTTGTGAAGTTTCATGCATAAAATCTTGGTTTCACGCGGTCTCACGAAAACAGTGTCACACATGAACCTAAGTCTTCATATGTATCCATCCCTACTATCATATGTTAGTATAACTTCCACAACAACAAAATTATTATTTCGAATTGATATATAATTTATTGACATATTACACTAATAAAAATGTTTGGCTTAGAAGTCTAATAAATTCCTATGATACACAAGCCCACCCCAATCCTATCTCCTATTTGCATGTCCCAAGTAATGCCAAACTTCTATCCCATTTTGGTCTCCAACAAATAATTTCATTTATTCATAAAATAATAAGTTATCAATACCAAAACTTTCTAACATTTACCATAAAAACTAGATAACATAGTTTTCCACAATCTTTTTGTTGACATAAGTTTATACAATAATCTCTCTTTGTGTGAGCATATATACCCTAAACCTCAAACCATAAAACCAAATCTACAAACAACAAAATAAAGATCCACATTTGATACTCCCTTGATACATTAACACAAACCCTAATCAAACTAAAAACAAACCTAATGTGTTTCACCATGAAGTGGAGTCTAAAAGATGGTATACACATTAACTAAGTAGAACATAGTTTCTGTTCAATTTTTTTGGTTTTTGGTATGTATATGGGACTGGATTAGATGGTGGGGAGTGAGACGAGTGGATGAAAAAATTGTGAAAGGTTTTACGGGTTTTAATTTCATATTAGTAATTTAGTATATTATCAATCATGTACATCTTAATTTTTGTTCCACCTATTTTGGCGTCCCACTCAGTCATGTGTCATGTCTTGTCACAATTTAATTGTCGCACCAAATATGAAATAACAAGTTTTTGTTGCGCCTGGGCTCACATGCCAGAGGTTTAATGCAATACAAGATACAAGGGCACTTACCCTTATTGGCAAGGGTCAACATTTTTTCTTACGTTATCGGATAAGATTTTAATCCATCACAATTATATCTTAAGCAACAATTTACCTGGTAAGCACTTTCAGGTTAGAACTCTCCATCCTCATCATTGCTCTTACACGTCAAGTGCTTACTAGGTAAGCATTTAGTAACGAACCTAACCAAGTTTTTATTGTTGCAACGAAAGGCATCAAGTATCGTTCATTACAACAATGTTTTGTTTCCATGGCACAAACCATGGTGCACAGCAAGTTCGTTTCATTAGGTGCTTGAAAAATGGAGATCAAAATACTATAATGATGATCCACAAGGGTTGCGACATGGTGGTTAGGGCTCAGAAGGATGTAGTAAAATATCACATCTACATGTGATACCCACCAAGAGTCCATTAACATTGTGGCCACTGAGTTATCAGGGGCTGATGTCTTACAACTATAATTTTCCAAAATTAGCCTGGACATATCCCTCTCCAAAAAGAATTTCTAAAATTATGATATTCACGATGGATCTTTAAAGTTTATAACTCTAAAAAGCACAACGTTGAGTCAAACTTCTTGTTCCCGTCTCCCGATCCCCGAGCAGCTGATCTTAAAAGAATTCGGTACATCAGTGCATGAAATCTATTTTTGAAATGGTATAAAATGGCAAAAACCTGCTTCGGGGAAGCTGGAATCATTGACCTCCAGGAAAATTGATATCTACCGATAACACGGATAATGCAGAGCCAATGACCGTTTGGTTACATGACATCTTTCAGTTTGTTAATGACGTATGTTGCCCCTTGAGAACACGCTTGTAAAAGCTCCAATGTGGGTCTTTTTCATCTATGAAACGTTGACCAAATGGGTGTTGTTCCACGTACATCTTCAAGTTATCGGTAGCCGCCACACCTTCGAGATAGGTCCGGAGAACACCTGTAGGACCTGCAGAGAGAAGTAAAACGCGTTTACACCTGCATTACGTAATTCTCTTAGGCTGTGTTTGGTAAGAGGACTGGATAGGAAGAGTGGAGTGAAGGAGGCAGGTGAAAGAATTGTGGAAGGTTTTAGGGTTTTAGGGTTTTAATTTGACATGGGTAGTTTAGTAATTTACCAATCTTTGTCTCATCTCCTGTCTTTTATTCCGCCTATTTAGCTTTTTAGGTGGGAACAAAAAATGCATTTTTGTCACACTCGGTCCATCTTGTCCTAATCTAACGTCGCAAATAAAAGTCTGTCATGTCCCCGTCTTGTCCCACGTACCAAACATACGCCTAAGATTACTTCCACTTGCAACAAAAAAAAACAAAAGCAAAACAAAAGCAATACTGCCAGGGAGTAGATATACTTGGACCCTATTTGCATGATTCTTTTGGTCTCAACATTTTCATTTTGTGGGTCCTATTTTGATGATGCATGAAGAAATGAACAAGTGGTTATGGGTGTTATGGGTCTCGGGTCTTGCTGCAAGGCGAAATGAAGATGGAACAAAATGCCGAATAAAAGAAATCAAACCAAACAAACCCGTATGTCCCACCCAAAGTGCGGTTTGGAGGTGGGACTTAATCAGACCTAGCCTCTAACACAGAGTAATGACCGACCACCGTTGTGCAAAGAGTGCGAAAAGAAAAGATAGAACTTGCTCAAAAATTTAGCTGAAAAAGAAAATAAGAACTTGAAAAAAAAGGCAGTCTAAAATGTGAAGACAATTTAGAAGTAAGCAACAACACACAAGAAAACAACAAACAGAAGCAGATACTAATGGATCTTCATGCTATATAATTTTTTCTAAATAGAGTATCAAAAGTTCCAAGGATTCCAACATTAATTATATTATTAAATATTCAATACGTTTAATCAAAAATTATTTATCTCTCCTAAACAGTTAATTTTGATATCTCCTATTGGTGGAAAAAATTAAATATTATTTTTATCTTAAATGGTGATTTTTAGAGATTTATCTAAATTTGGAGATTCTTATCCCTTCTTTTTTTTTTGGAAGAGGTATCCCAGACCACATTGGGCCCAGACTAATCCTCGGCAATTTTTGGGCCGAAACCCGACTGCTAAAGCATGCAGTCCGGGGTCGAAGCCCCCGTACCTCCAGAATGCGTCCCCCAGGGCTCGAACTCGGGTTCACCACTATGTAGTGCCCAAGCCTTTACCACTAGGCTAACACTCCTTTGGTTTCTTATCCCTTCTCTCTTCTTTATCTATGTTAGCATATATTATTATAGCATACCTGTTAGAAATGCTCTAACATGTTTATTGTTAATAACTACTGAAGATGCAGATGAGTGAAAATCTGAAAAAACTCTCTTTGGAACACTGAAATAAAATGTTTCAAGAAGCAGAATGTAACATTAAAGCAAAATCAGCTAGGAATTGTCTCACCTAGAAAGTTATCATGCTTATTCTTGTAGCTGTAAGACTCAGGAAATATTCCATTGTGTTTCTGCAAGATAATGAACGTAGATCAAAACAAAATGAGCATTTTATATCGGGAAAAAAATCAATTAATAATTGGAACATGAATTAAGGATTTACGAGGAACTTATGATTTCAAAAGGAAGGTAATGTCTTACAGGATTGAGCAATGCCTTGTACGGAGAATCATCCAACAACAATGTATTTGAATCATTATAAGTTCCTTTCACCCAAGAATTACAAGGACCATTTTTCTCCCAAATTTTTCTCAGATCCTTAAAGACTATGCACTTATAATTATCTTCAAGAGTGCTCATCCCTGTATGACTGCAATTGGAAGCATTCTGCAAATTTTCCAATACATGTAAAGATCACGTGCTGCTCAAATTACAAAAGACATGTTATATAGACAACTACTCCCTCCCTCCCAAAATAAGTGTCCATATTTCTATTTTACTTTGTCCCAAAGTGTCTACTTACCAATTCTACCCTTAATTATGAGATGGAAAATTTCATTACCCCCTCTAATAGTAGAGGTATTTGGTTAATAAAAAGATGTAATAATTATACATTTTTAAAGGTGTCTTTTTCATTGTGAACACTTATTTTGGAATGGAACGTTGTACTATTGTTGACTTTATCATCTCTCAAATATAGCCAGATGAATCGAGGGTTGGGTTCCGATGAGAAGTTGGGGTTAACTTGACAAGCGTGAGAAGCGGTTATCAACCGTTGGATGAAATATGGATGCACATTAGGATGTGATGCAAGGAGGTAAGATGCACCAAGATGTACCGAATCAATTCTCTCATAAGATGCAATTCATGGGAGGCCATGAGATTAAAAGCGATCAACGATTCATATCCACTTCTCACGCTTCTCACCGATAACTCAACTTCTCACACGATCCTTCCCCGATGAATCAAATGGGCATATAAACCATATAAAAGGTGGTTGATAACTTATGAGTATGACTATTACGATCCCCACCAGAGATCATCCCTTCTTGAGACAGATCATAAATAGAGTATATAAAGATGAAAATAGCTGGATTCAACAGATATAACTAAAAGCACTCACCCAAATAAAGAGCAATTTATTCTTGAAACCTCCCAAGAGATAGTTAACCACCGGGTCCAAAACTTTCCTGCATATAATTTAAGAGTTACATGTACCGAACGCTATGTAATAGAGAAACAAAGAAACTAGAAAGAGATAAAATGAGCGGTACTTGGTTCTGGAAGACCAAATGGCAACATGAAATTTCTCAAAACAAAAGCGCAAGAAATCATCCAAGAAGGGTCTCTTGAATACTGCATCAAAGATAAGCTTGGTAAATAATAATTCATGGTTATATATCTCTAAATAACTTCAAATTATCATTATCACCAGAAATAGCACATTAGAAACCAAGTCTTACTTGCTCGTCTTGGAATATATATATCCGCTCTGGCATCCTTTGGTGCAGGCGAAACAATATCTGCAAGCAACCCATTTACATCAAATACGAGAAGCTTTTTCTCTGACGTGGGAATATGAGGTATCACATCGATTGCCTGCAAACCCGCGTCCCCTTTCTTCTTTTTCTTCTTCTCTTTCTTCCTACTTATACTTGTGCATTCCTCTACTTTTGATACTGTTTTAGCGTCAAGAGTTGATGTTTCTCTTGAACCTGTGTTCTCAACAATGGTTATGGTTCCACTTGAGCCCATCTCACTATTAACAACCCCTGTGCACCCTACGCTTGCATCAAGGGAAGTTGTTCTTAGAGACTTCTCACCATTCAAAATTTCCATGGTGTCTTCTCTTTTTGACCCGGTACTCGTTGCTTCAAGAACTTTGTTTGTACCTGCGTCTTTCTTTGCAATTACCAAGTCCTGTGTATTTTCACTGGTAGTCAAAATTTCACCTTTGGCTGCTTTCTTGTTTAATTTCTTCGATTTCCGCTCTTCTCTCTTTGGTTCGCTTGAGTCAATCTCACCATTTGCAACTTTTGTCTGCTCTTTTCCTTTTGACATATTTGCATCAGGCGTTACAGTTTTACATGAGACTGGCTGACCACTTGTTGGTTCAAGTATCTTAGTGCTACTTAGGCCTTTCTTTGCAAGTACCGTGTCTTGTATGCACACACTAGTACCCAAAATGTCACCTGAGGCTGGATTCTTGTTCTCTAACATCTGCCTCTTTCTCTTTTTCGACACTGTATTATCTGTTTCAGTTGTACCTGAATCCATCTCACCAGTGGCAACTTCCATGTCCTCTAACTGTTGGGGATTTAAATTTTCACCTAAAGTTGGTTCCTTTCTCCTTGATTTCTTCTTCTTTTTCTTTTCTATTGTACCATCTACATGAACATTTTTAGGCATATTTGACCCCATCTCACCATTGGCAACTTCCATGTCCTCTAACTGTGGGGGATTCAAATTTTCACCTAAAGTTGGTTCCTTTATCCTTGATTTCTTCTTCTTTTTCTTTTCTATTGTACCATCTACATGAACATTTTTAGGCATATTTGACCCCATCTCACCGTTGGCAACTTCCATGTCCTCTAACTGTGGGGGATTCAAATTTTCACCTAAAGTTGGTTCCTTTCTCCTTGATTTCTTCTTCTTTTTCTTTTCTATTGTACCATCTACATGAACATTTTTAGGCATATTTGACCCCATCTCACCATTGGCAACTTCCATGTCCTCTAACTGTTGGGGATTCAAATTTTCACCTAAAGTTGGTTCCTTTTTCCTTGATTTCTTCTTCTTTTTCTTTTCTATTGTACCATCTACATGAACATTTTTAGGCATATTTGACCCCATCTCACCATTGGCAACTCCCATGTCCTCTAACTGTTGGGGATTCAAATTTTCACCTAAAGTTGGTTCCTTTTTCCTTGATTTCTTCTTCTTTTTCTTTTCTATTGTACTATCTACATGAACATTTTTAGGCATATTTGACCCCATCTCACCATTGGCAACTTCCACGTCCTCTAACTGTTGGGAATTCAAATTTTCACCTAAAGTTGGTTCCTTTCTCCTTGATTTCTTCTTCTTTTTCTTTTCTATTGTACCATCTACATGAACATTAGTAGGCATATTTGACCCCATCTCACCATTGGCAACTTCTGGGTGCTCTTCTCCTTTTGACACCATCTTTGCATCAGGGGTTGCAAATGTACCCAAGGCCGTCTCACCGCTAGCACTTACCATGTACTCTTCTCTTTTTGACCCTGCATCAATAATTGCAGTTCCACTTGACACAGTCTCACTGATGGCAATATTCATGTTCTGTTCTCCTTTCAACATTGTAGTTTTTGCATTATGTGCTCCAATTGCACGATTGCCAACTTCCTTCTGCTCTTCACTTCTTGATGATGGCTTCACATCAACAGTTGCGTTTCTACTAGAACCTCTCATGTCATTGACAATTTCCGTGTACTCTTCTCTTTCAGATCCGCTCTTCACGTCACCAGAGATGGTTCGGCTTGATCCCATCTCAACTTCATCAATTTCCATGTACCCTTCTCTTTTCAGAATTGAACTCTCTGATTGTATGATGTCATCATCATTTTGACGAGGAACTTCCGGTTTGCTCTCAGGGTTTTCAGTATCTTCTCTGGGAAGTTTTCTTTTCCTTCTTTTTTGAGGCTTACTCGGCTCAACGGTTGCAGCTGTACCTAGATCGATATTTGCATTATCCTGAATGGACGACTGTGTCATGACATCAACGTTTTGACGAGCAACTTCCAGTTTGCTCTCAAGGTTTTCAATATGTTCCCCGAGCAGTTTTTTAGTACTTTTGTGTTCATGCGACTGAACGTTTGCAGTTGTACCGAGCTCAATATTTGAAAATTCCTGAATGGATGACTCTGTGATCATTGAATAATCTGGAATAGACGGATGTGTGATCATATCAACAATTTGACGAGCAACTTCTAGTTTGATCTCAGGGTTTTCAATATGCTCTCTGAGCAGTTTCCTATTCTTTTTTGATTGGCGTTTACTCAGCTGAACGAGTGCAGTTGCACCCAGATCAGCATTCGGATTAACCTGAATCAACGACTGTGGGATCATACCAACGTGTGGCCGAGCAAGTTCAAGTTTTCTGATCAGCTTTTTCCGCTCACTTTCCTGATATTTAAGCAGATCAGCAGCGGCTCTATCCTTTTCCATCTCTGCACACGTCTGGATGGGAGATGACATCATGACCTCCATTCCAGCTAGATTTCTGATGCCTTTAAAAAAGTCACAGCTTTCTAACTCTTCTATAAGAAATTACAAACATAAGCTTTTATCAGTTACAGTTCGTGCCAATAAAACAATGTCCCTATTAAAATCAAACAAAAAAAAATTCTGCATCGGATTTTGACATCAAAACCAACAGACTACAGTTCATCAATCTATCAATGCAAAGCAAATACAACAATCGAAGTGAAAACACTATAAGCAACATAAACAGGAACATCGTAAAACAAATCAAAGATATAAAAGCCAATTCTGCATTAGGTTTTGACATCAAAATCAACAGACTACAGTTCATCAATCTATCGATGCAACCAGTAATCACACAAATATATCAATGGAAGTGAAAACACTATAAGCAACATAAACAGGAGCATAAAATCACAATCCAGAACATCACAAACTAACGAAACCGTAAAACAAATCAAAGATATAAAAAAACAATTCTGCATTAGGTTTTGACATCAAAATCAACAGACGACAGTTCATCAATCTATCAATGCAACAGGTAATCACGCAAATATATCAAATTGAAGTTAAAACATTATCAGAAACATAAACAGAAGCTTAAAATCACAATCCAGAACATCACAAACTAACGAACATCGTAAAATTAATCAAAGATATCGATAAATGAATTCGAAGATTGTTGTTATCGTTTGAAAATTATTTGAAAGAATCGGAAACTTACCTAATTGTGAATTTCTTCGTCGTAGACGGCGCTCAGGGGACGGTGGTACAAACGGAGTTCATAAAAGCTTCAAATTGCACGACGGCAGAGAGGTTTTAGGGCTTAATTTGGAGTCCCAAAGTGACGAAATCTGCTTGTTTCATTTTGGTCCTTCATCTTTTTGATTTTGTACATTGTTTCCCATAAGCTTTTAAAAGATTCAAATCGGCACATAAACGTTCGGCTTTAAACAAACAGTCCTTCGTCGCAATAACTTTGTAGAGGAAAGTTCAAATGTGAACCACTTTTTGGTTGTGAACATGAGGACAGCCGAGAGCGCGACACGTGGCGTCTTTGAGTGTGGTCCCCTCCTTTCAAGGTCTCGTCGCTTATACTAGTCGATGAACCATTGATTCTTTGACAAAATAGGAACACATTTTTGTCACGTTAACATGTCATGACTTAACACTATAAGAAATAGTATAAATATTTTAATTTATCATGGTTAATTATTCCCATAAATCATCAAGATGATGACGTATGATAAAAGATCTAAGGTGATGTGGTGGAATATCTCATCCACCCAGGTTCGAATCTAGGTGTTAGCATCTTGTGGCCAAGCTTAGTCTTAGGCGGACGTACCTTAATTTCGAAATTGCCAATAAAAAAATACATTATTCCCATTTGATTGTAACTACAACAAGAAGAAGAGATAAGGATGGTATTGAATTTGGAACCATAATCAAGCATTGTCAGCACCTGTTGTGGTCCAAACTGTCTTTTAAGGTTCAGTTAGTTAGAAAAAGATAAATATATAGTGGCTCTCATCTTGACAAGATGATCAATGTCTTTTTACCTCCTCTACCACTATGTGGCCTCTCTTGTAGGCTTATTGAAGATTGTACATGCTTTTTGTACTTCGTTTGATCGTTACTAAAAGATTGGTTACGAAAAAAAAATATTCAACGTAAATGATTTAATTAAATGTTCATGATTGAAAAAGTTGAATATCAATATGGTTTCAACTTAACATATGAGAGTTTTAAAACAACTCAACATTGTGTACTCTTGCCTTTGTTTCATTTGGTTTAAATACTGTCGTACGTGCTCGTGAATATACCATATTTGCTCATTTAATTGGTCTTTTTTGTTTTGTTTTCCTTGTATCAAAACATTTAATCAATTGCATGTCTAACGTTTTCACACTTAAAACAATATTTTAGTTCACAATTCGAACATTGCATCAAACATTAACATGATGATCACAACACAACAACGTGGTTGGTTGCTTTTGACAAATTTAATGGCTTCTATATTTTCCCAACTTAACAGTTAACATAAAACGTCCAACAGTTTATTCCAGACCAATATACGCTACTCAAGAGATGATGAAAGATTAATTTGGTGTACAATTGATATCTTACCTAGTTGACTACTTTATTGTTCTTCTACTTTTTTTTTTGCTCTCAAAACCTAACCTTTCTTTCCGAAGTTCTCCGTTGAATGTGTTTAGTAAATATGGGGAATGAAATTACAAACTGGATTTCACCATTTCAATCACAATTTAGCACAAGTCGCTCTTCTCCCCACTTATTGTTGTTTGATTCCAGTTCCATGAGGCCCTTGACGTTTGATTCATTCATAACAACTCTTGAACTTTTCACTAACATATTTATACACAAAAGTTCATTTTTAATTGTAGCTTAAGATGTTATAAACTTATAAATGTATATTGCATGAATCTTGATACCTAACATACATGAATCATAATAACTAGATGTTGAGTCCTAAGGCCATCCACTATGGTACCACTCATACCACTCCTACAGACTGCCACATCAGCTTTCCA
>LUCG01085154.1:0-15866 GCA_001633085.1 Carthamus tinctorius | reverse complement strand
CCTCTTTCTTAGATTAGCCGGGTATTACCACCGGTTCATCCAAGATTTCTCCAAGATACCGCTACCCTTGACTAAACTCACTAGAAAAAGTGTGAGTTTTGTTTGGGGAGAAGAGCAGACATCGGCGTTCGAGACACAAACCCTACCCTTCCTGGCATCGCTTACAAGTCTGTCCCACTTCCTCTTTTCTCCTACCCGCTCTATCGGCTGCGACTCCTTCTCGCGCTCCATTATTTCAGCCGCAGTGATGGTCGTTTGAAAGGTGGACGGGTCCTCGTTCATTACGAATTCACGATTTCTTCCTCTTAGACCCCCGATATCCTTCTCCACCCGACATTCCTCTGATGGAACATGAACCTCAGCAATTCCAGCCTGCCCGGTAAACCTGGTACTATACCCTTGTACTGTAGAACTCCCTTATTCCAGGCGTAAAAACTCTCCTACCAGCTTTCGCAATGGAAATTGGATCTTTCCTATCTCAGTCTAAAACGCTTCTTGGGTAACAAATGTTGCAGATTGGCTAGCAGTCGGCTGAGGTCGCGTAGGTAGGGTTTCAGGCATTCTGTCATCGTCACCCTCGGGTACTACTCTGCTTCATATACTTTGTCCAGTCATCAGTAACTGAAACGATGAACATCAATTTAGATTTTCCTACGAGAACTGGGTATTTGCTATATAGTGCACCCACATATCGTTCTTGCACAATTCTAGATTAATCATTTGACTCGTAACTCACGTAGTTCATCGATCTTCAGTATACTTCATTCTATCTCTAATCCATGACATGTATCAAGGAGACTATCCAAGAAAGACCCCCTCCTAGAGCTCGATCTTGAGTTGGAGTGCTCAATATCTCAATTTATTCACCCAAACGAACCCCTCATAATGAGGACTTACTGAATCTAGGAATAGTAAACAAAGTTAGGTATTCTTCCCAAATGAACTCAACAATTCTTATCCATCATGAATAATCCACATTCTGTTCAAAAGGTATAACATCCATGTTATCTCAGGCGACACACGAAACCGTTGCAGTTAATGCAAGGTTAGATCTTAATATTTGTCATCACATCATTAATAACCTTAACCAAAGTAATCAAGTATCCTCGATCTACTTGGGTAAATACCCGCTCAGTGAGTTACGTACCAAACACAATACTATTCGAAACATGAAAATAACTACACCTTGAGCTACCTCCCAAATCATACCCGAAATAGTGAAACTAATGCAATACTAGTTGTCACTATCCGCTGCATCTTTACTACTCGCCCCATCAAAAGTGATCAAGCATACTCACGTACCTGTAAATTCATGTTGACACTAGCCAGGTGCGAATTCGAATTTACCTTACATGAGGTCCTTGATACCATCGCGAAGTCTCTTAACAAGCAAGGCATTCTTAAGGCTCCCTATATCTCAACTATGTCCCCTTACTCCAAAGTTTAAGACTAGGCCCGTCCTGTCACCTAGTTCACTTAAACTAAAACTCTGATAAAAATATGTAACGACCCAAATCCCAGAATAACATAATAATAGAACCCAGTGATCTAACGCAGCGAAAATTAACATAAGTCTCAAAATTTGGCCTTAAGCCCAATACATCAGTTATTCGGGAAAGTAGCGCCAGTGGAACAACCTTCCACGGCTGAGATATAATCTAATTGACCAAATACGCAAATAACTAAAGCAGAGTATCGGTCGCCGTCTAATGCACACCTTTTCCTTACCCTTCCTGGAATCACGCACAATCCCTAAAAATGTTTTAAGAATTTTGAAAGCGAGGGTCAGACCATAAGGTTTAGTTAATTTCCTGAAAAACAGTTTTATCACAATAATGGTCCGCCGGGCCAAAACAAAGTTTATTATAAAGTGTAGGATCTGAAATTCTAACGATGATATTGATCTAGTACTCAAATAAGCTCTAAAAACAGTTTAAGTGCAGCGGAAGTCTAAACAAGAGCTAAAACAGAGTATGTGACAGAACACCAAGAACACAGAGTGAGAAATGATTTTCTATAGATTCATGAAAATTGACAATTACAATACTGGAAGCGTAAAGATTACAAGTAAAACCTATGTATTTATACTAATTTTCAACTGCTATGTAGATGCCTTTACACGTGGACCAATCACAGTCCTTGAAAGTAAGTCGGTTTAACTAACTGCACGTGCTTGGCATGTGATGCGTAACAACCCTTAAATATTTAGCTAAATGATCTACCATAGAAGGAAATATCGCAGAGTCTCTGTGAAGTGTCCCAGAGGCTCTGCCGTTCTAGACTTGTACGATCTTGTGACTTCTGTCACATTATCCTCTACGGTCGATCCTTTTGTCATTCCTAAGTTGAGCATTTTTCCCATACTTTTACATACATGAATAATGGAGCCAACAATCTCCCCCTAAGTATGGAAAAATGATTTGACATTACATAAAAATAGTAAATGACATTATATTACAAAAATTGGAATTACAAGTTACCAAAAAACAAATTCAGGGTATCCTAATCTGTTGCTGGAAAATCATTCACTGGCTTAGTGAAATCAGTCTTCAATATCTCGTACATTCTTAGGATTAGCCTTCTGTAGCTCACTTGTGATCTGATGCTCTCTGTCAGACCTTCGAGCTCTTCTTTTGTTAGATGCCCATCATCCTCCTCTCTCATGATTGCCTCATATATATTACTCAAGGTTGCACTGGAGTACTTGTGTGCTTCCATAGGATCAAAGAATTTCTTCGTACCGTACTCATAAGTGTAGGTGTAGCCATGCTGAGGAACATCAACGATTTTGCAGGCTCGAACATCTTCAATCCATGGAGGATAGATTTGAGGAGCTATATTTCTAAACGTGTATTGGCCTAGTTGGAGAGCTAGCTCAAAGTCCTTCTGGCTGTTTAGCTTGATGTGAGCTCGCATAACCTCTATAACCTTTCTAAGAGATGTTGCCTAAGTTAGCTTGTTTTCCATCAGCTTGCTCAGCGTTCCATGTACGTATAGGAGGTCGAATGCACGAGATTGTACAGGTCAGCATCTGTAAAACCATACTCCACCTCATCCTCTCTGATGACTACAGACTCTGTGTAGCAGTGGGGCTTCTTGTAGAGGGTACGAGGGGAGATTCTCTTCATGCGCTTGATTGCTCAATTGGAGAACAGCATATCTGCCTTCTTCGTCTTCATCACCAGCTTATACTTCTCTTCTAAGCTTAGGCCTACCAGCTCTGGTTCATACGGAGCTGAAGTGTCCTTCTGGGCGTATAGCCAATGGTATTCCTTTTCAGGTGTCTTCAGAGGGTCTGCAAACCTTGGAGGTGCAGGCTTTAGGATTTGATCCATCTGACTTATTATACTTTGAACTCTCCCTTCTGTGGGTGCCTGTATATGGACAAAATCTCCAAGGTTTTCAAACGTACCTGTAGAAGAGTCTAGTACAACAGAGGTTCTGGAGGAAGGGCCTTCACCAATCTTTGGCCGTGACAGAGGAGGCATAGGATGACCAGTCTCGGCTCTATGAGTCTTGATTGATTCCTTTAGGGCCTGAATGAGGGCTTCATCCTCTGGATTAGATAGAGCATCCTCATCTATCTCGTCGTCTTCTGAGCTGGAGTCCAGTATAGGGGCTTTGGCAATTTGTTTGCACGTGTCTTTCTTTTTGCCCTTGTCCCGAAAGGACTTCTTTTTCTCGAATAGCCCTACCGCAGACTCGACGTTCCTTAGTGGCCTCTCTGTGGTTTTGGACTTTGGAGCTTTGGGAGCTTCTGTTGGCGCGGCCTCTGTTGCTTTTGTTTGTGTGCTCTGAGGAATAGGTGGTTATCGATGTGGGGCTTTCGTATTCTCCCTCTCATAATCGTCAGGGTCATTACCTCCCTGGTGATCATGTTTGGGATCAGCTTTGGCAGAGCAGGTTGTTGGAGAGAGCCGAATAATACTATTCAGAAGACCCTAGACAGTGTCTTCCAGACGCTTGATCAGTTGCTCTGCGGAGAGGACGACTGCATTGACATTCAGGTTTGAGTTAAATCTAATATCCTTGGTATAATTCCGCAGAGTACTTCGAAAGTAGACTCCTTTTGCCAAGATATTGTCGGTCATGCTGCGGATGTGAGAAGCAGTGGTGCGATGTGAAGCCCTAAAGTCCCTTCTAATGTTCTCGTTCTGCTTACGGACTATATTCGCCAGAGCATCAACCATGGCATCAATCTCCCTTCTGGTTGCCAAGTGGTTGATGTTTGCTTGGGATGAAGAGGAGGTTAGACCCATAACCATAGCAGACTGGACCATCTACTTGATTTCGTCCTTGAATTCGACATAATCGTTCTAGCCGGCAGTGGAGAGATCAGTGACGAGGTCTCTGCCAGCGGTGAGAAGGTCTTCTTTGAATGATTGCAGAGTCTCTGCAGTAGGTGTGATGGTTGAGAGGGCTTTGGTGATATCGTCTTTGGTGATGGTTGCAGCTTGGAGGGTATTTAGATCGGTTCTCAGAGAGGTTGAGACCTTAGTATGCGCCTGCAGAGCCTCTGTGTTGTGCTACAGAGCTTCTGTGATTTTGGAGATAGGGGTTAAGCTTTGCATCTCTCCCAGTTTTTGGATTACCTCTGTGGCAAAGGCTTGAAACCCCCCCTTTGGCACAGGAGCATCCGGGGAACTAAATCACCAACACATGATGACTTAGTGGTCGCGGAGTGTACGACGCCCTCAGTGGCCGATTTTATGTTGCCATCTTGGGGACTTCCAACGTTTCCTTGGTCTCTCTGTGGAGAGCCTCATGTTGTTTTGTCGACATCATGCTTAGGCGTTTCAGAGCCAGCCTTCGCAGAGAGGTCGAGTGGAGACTTTGAATGTTCAAGATTCAACGCCTCTGAAGCGTGTTGGATTTCTAGAAGTGTTTGGGAGGCAACAAATGCCTCTGTGCTTGGTTGTGACGAGTCCTTGGGAGAAGGGACTCTTTTTTCTTCACCAACACCCTTTTCAGAGGGTGAAGGCAGAACTGGGGGTTCCCGGCTATATTTAAGGCTAGAGGACGAATGAACGTCCTTTGCCGAGTTGGTTAGGGTTTGGTATGGAGTGTGCAATCCTTCTTCATTGAGGGGTCCCTCTTGAACAGGGCCCTCAACAATGTGGGTAGCACGGGGAGTTGGGGTTGGTTGTGTGCCAAAGGCATCTTTTTCACTCTCTTCCTCACTTCCTAAACCCTCTAGAGCTTCTTCTTCAATGATGATGATGACCTCTTTGCTAAGAATGTCATCATCTACATCAAGATTGATTTGGGGGATGGACCATGAATGGGAAACTGCAGGTTCATAGTTGTCGAGACTAGAAGAATGAGCTGTTGTTCTGCGCAAGGGTCCTGGAAGGGTCTTCTGTGGAAGGTTCCAATCAAGGAATGAGGATTGAGGTTGATCCATTAGCTGATCAGTGGTGCCTTTCTCCAGAAGGTCTTCTGGGGTTTGATCCTTTTGGAGATTGTGGGATTTGGTCTTTTAGGGTTTGGTCCTTTGTGGCACCTTCTGTAAAACACAAGCTCCGGGAGCTTAGCCTTTGTCAATCGATGCTTTCTCTTTGGTGCAGATGGTTGTACATCTTCTTGGATGGGTGAGGATTCTTTAATTGGAGAGGGTAACTATTTTGGGGTTTTGGTTGGCACATCTGCGGAGGCCTCTGTCTTCTTGGTCTTCTTGTGTTTCTTCTTGGGGGTTTGGGCCTCTATCATTGGATCCTCTTCTTCTGCAGATCTCTTCTTGCGTTTTCTTTTCTTTTTCTCCTTTGGTACCTCACTTCTAACTATTCCCTCAGGCTTATTTGGCTCTCTCTCTACCTCATGCTCACTAGCCACTTCTGGCTCCTCCTGTACTCCCTCTGCTCTCTTGAAAATCACACGCTCACCTCTCTGGGCACCTATGTGTGGGGCGGGTGGAGGGACCGGCTTTGGCTTTCTGTGCTCGCACTTGTATACTTCCCTACTCTCACTCTCTACGTACTTCAACATCTTCCTTGATAGAGGCCTTAGACTAACATAGCCAAGGGGATATGCAGTTGGACAAAATTCCCGGAGTGGATAGTACTTAGCAAGAGGCTCTGCGTGTGTCAAGTCTCTGGCAAGTTGGTCTGAGAAACATAGGCCAAAGAATCTTTGAAGGATTAGATTGTTTGGGTTCTTTTTCTTAGCAGTCTTGGAATTCTGGGTAGCACACTTCTTTTTAATTTGTCCTACAATGTCCTCAAAGATTAGTTGTGCATAGTCCAGAGGCAATCCGAAATAGATCCATACATGATGGAAAGCACGCCATGAGAAGTTTTATCGTGATTCCCCACTTTCCCTGTTAGGCAATAGTTGAGGATTGAAAAGAGCGTGTTCCACGGAGGTGGAAGTCCCATTCTCCTGAAGTCACCCCTTTTGTTCAATGGGTGCTTGTCATCTTCAGTGTAGGAGTGGAATGCCAAAAATTCCATCAATTCAGCATCAGGAGGAGATGGGGAATATTGCTCAATATCTAGGTCCTCCACTATTGGCAACTAGAGAGCCTCCCTTAGTGTGACCATATTCATGTGCAAGGTTGCAAAGTGTTTCTTGCTGGGGTGTTGAGCATAGCCAATGATCCTTAGTCCAGCTTCTTCATGATGGCAGACATAGGAACTCAATAAAAATTGAGTTAGGTAGGTTTCAGCAGCAGGTTTGGTGGCAGATAGAGCATAGTAGATGTAGTTGGTTTCTTAGGATTTGGATAAGAAGATCAGTGTATTCAGGAAAGCCATCAGGTTTAGGGGCTAAATAGTAGTTGTTTGGCTTCTTGACTACAACACTATGTTCATAGCCACTAGTAAGGAACTTTGCAGCCATGGTTGAAACTTGGGATTGATCCATTTCTTGGTCACTATGAGCAGGATTGTTTTGGGATTGAGCTGAGGCGGATGAAGATGAAGCTTGAGACATTCTGAGTTCTTGATGGTTAGAAAAGCAAAGTTGTAGGTTCGTCGGAGATTCGCCGGAGTTCTTGAAGGTGTTGGAAGGTTTAAATGGAAAGTGTAATTGGGTATTTATAAGGGAAAATAAATGTATCCGTTGAATAAGGCGGTTAATTAAATGTGATGATGGCCTACGAAATTAGAGGCGTCTCAAGGGTTGCTACCTTAGGTAACGACCCATCAGAATGCACCACGTGTATCTGGAAAACACACGATTGATGACGTACGCCCAACTTTCGGACACGCGCGTGGCTTTCTGTGACCCTTATCCATTAACCACGCGCACTGTTTCAGATTCAAAGATTATAGAACTGAATTTTTGCAGAGGCCTAAGGGGTTACAGAGCCTCTGTCAAACGTGCGGGGCCTTCTTCGATTGCACCTTTTTATTTACCTAAAAAATTGAAAATCCAAAGATACGGGAATGTTGAAATCAGAAAATCAAATTCGAATAGCCTCTATGAGAAGCGACAGAGGTTTTGGTAAAAATGAGTTCTAAAATCAAAGCATTAGAAACGTTTGCACGATCTATTAGTTTTGTCATTTTAAGATTCTCCCCTTTTAAGCCAACTTCCATGGCTCCTTCTCAAAACAAGAACAATTTGAAAATCCTAATAAGAATGAAGATATCCATAGAGGGACAATTCAAAGAGCCTCTGAGAATGATCACAGAGGTTCTATGGAAAAGACTTCTGTGATTAAAACAGGTTTTAATTCTTCAATAGGTTTTATCATTTTAAAGCTTATACTCCCCCTCAAACCTCGCATATCTTCTGCAAAGAATACCTTACAACTAAGAGAACAAATGAAGGTTAATCAAGAAATAAGAAAATATGTACAAAAGTATTTACAAAGCGAGACAAGACATGAAAGATCTAGGATTCAGGACAAGTCTTTCCTATCTTTTCAACAAGAAAATTGAATCTTCTCTCATCAAGTGCTTTGGTAAAAAGATCAGCCAATTGAAACTCTGATTTAACAAAGTATAATTCGACATTACTTTCTTCAACATGATGTTTTAAGAAATGGTACCTTATGTCAATATGCTTTGTTTTTTAGTGTTGCACAGGATTGGCTGAGGATGGGGATCTTGTCGACTAAATAATCATAATCTCGAAGGTGGGTCTGCATCAAGAGAGCTTGTGAGCAACAACTTGCAGCGCCTACATACTCAGCCTCTGCAGTAGAAGTTGACACATAATTTTGCTTCTTTGATGACCAACTGACAAGTTTCCCTCCAACGAATTGACAACTCCCAGAGTTACTCTTTCTATCAACTTGACATCCCCCATAGTCTGAGTCAGTGTAAGCCACAAGATCAATATTGGAGTGCAGAGGGTACCAAAGTCCCAAAGTAGGTGTCTTCTTCAAATATCTTAGGATCCTCTTCACAACACTAAGATGAGATTCTTTAGGATTGGCCTGATACCTAGCACAAATACAAGTAGAGAACATAATGCCAGGCCTACTTGCAGTGAGATATAAAAGAGATCCAATCATACCTCTATAGAGTTTGCACTCTACAGATGGACCATTTAAGTCTTTGTGTAGATTTAGGCTAGGGGCCATTGGTGTTCTCATGGGAGAAGCATCATTTAGCTTGTACTTTTTCAGAAGATCATTAACATATTTGGACTGATTGATGAAAATTCCTTCTGAGGATTATTTGACTTGTAGACCTAAGAAGAAAGTAAGCTCTCCCATCAAGCACATTTCACACTCACTCTGCATCAACAACTCAAACTCTTTGCACATAANNTTATAAAACAAAGTAATATCTGTTGTACCTCTGTGAAAACCATTGGTAGTGAGAAAAGTAGATAGCGTTCATACCATGCTCTGGGAGCCTGTTTAAGGCCATACAGAGCCTTGTCAAGAAAATAGACATGGTTGGGATACTTTTCATTTGCAAACCCTGGTGGTGGTTGCTTGACATAAACTTCCTCTTTGAGTTTGCTATTCAAGAAGGCAGATTTCACATCCATTTGATAAACTTTAAACACTCTGTAAGCCGCATAAGCTAGAAAGATGTGAATTGCTTATAATCTAGCCACAGGGGTAAAGGTTTCCTCATACTCTATGTCATTTTCTTGACAGTAACCTTTGGCAACCAACCTTGCTTTGTTTCTGACCACAACACCTTGTTCATCCTTCTTATTTCGGAAGACCCATTTGGTGCCAATTGCAAGTTTACCATTTGGCAGAGGCACAAGAGTCCACACATAGTTTCTGTCAAACTGAATAAGTTCATCTTGCATAGCATCAACCCAGAAGGGATCAGCTAGAGGCTCTACAACAGTCTTGGGTTCAATCTCACTTACAAAGCATGCAAAGAGGCAAAAGTTTGCAGTGGCTCTTGTCTTGACACCAGAAGATGGTTCACCTATTATTTGGGATTGTGGATAATTTTTGGTCCATTTGATGACATGTGATGGATTAATTGTGGAGTTTATCTCTTGAAGAGTGTGAGATTGGGATGCAGGTTCTGAGACTTGAGTTGGAACTTGTGTTGAAGAGAGGTCTTGACTGCTATCTGTGTGTACAGCTTCTGGTGGAGGAGTTTCTGTGGGAGGAGCAATAGAGGATGATGGAATGAATGGTGATTGATCTGAGATAGTAGTTGTGGAGGGACTAGCTCTATCAACTTGACTTTGTGTGACAGAGGCTCCGTCAGGTTCAGTAGAGGATCTGTCAGGCTCAGCTTCATCCTCATACCATTCTGCAAAAAGTTGCTCAAGATCTTGTGTGATGGTTGCATTTGGTGACTTATCAGCTTGAATCTTCAACTCTTCAGTGAATTTGTCTTGAATAACCTGAAAGTTATCATCAAATCTAACATTAGTGCTTACTACAACAATTTTAGTTCTAGGAATATATGCTCTATATGCAACAGTATCCCATGCATATCCAATGAATATAGCCTCATCTCCTTTTGAATCAAATTTTCCAATGGGTTCTCTGTCATTCAGCACATAGCATTTGCAACCACACACATGAAAGAATTTGATATTTGGTCTTTTGTTGTGCAGAAGTTGGTAAGGAGTTTTCTCAAATTTTTTAACCACCAAGGATCTGTTTTGAGTGAAGCAAGCAGCAGAGACAGCTTCCGCCCAGAATAAAGGAGGTAGCCCAAAGGCATTCAGCATGGTTCTGGCAGCCTTAACAAGTGTCTTGTTCTTCCTCTCTACTACTCCATTATGTTGAGGTGTCCTTGAGGCTGAGAAATTGTGGGTGATTCCAACAGAGGCTAGATACTCTTCTATCATAGAATTTTTTAATTTGTTCCATTGTCACTCCTTAGTACCCTAACCTGAGAGCCATGAAGGACCTGTAGTCTCTTTAATAGATTGATTAGTACAGAAGAAACTTGAAACTTGAAAATTCATCAATAACCACCAGAATGTACTTCTTTCCTCCAAGACTTTGCACTAAAATAGGTCCACAGAGATCCACATGTAGCATTTGCAAAGGCTTATCATTGGAAGGGTCAGACTTGGTTTTATGGGAAGACCTTTTGGGTTTCCCCATTTCACAAGCTGAGCAAAGATGATCTTTTTCAAATTTTATATTGGGCATTCCTTTGACTAATTTAATCCTTACCAGCTTGTCAAGTGTATGAAAATTAAGATGACAAAACCTGGTATGCCAGAGCCAAGCCACTTCATTCTTCACAGAAGAGGTAAGACACACTTCTTCTTTGGCTTCTAATGTATCAAAACACAGAAGATATATATCCCCTCTTCTGTTGGCTCTCATCACTTCTATCAATGTATCAGCTTTGTACATTATGCAGAATTTGACATTGAAAAGCACATCCAAACCATTGTCACACAACTGACTAACACTCATGAGATTGTGTTTAAGTCCATACACATATGAAACTTGGTTCATCTTCACTTCTCCCTTAACAATTGATCTATCCTTTTTGGTTTCCACCAAAGGCCATAGAGCCACAGAGCCTCCTTCTTGTTTTAAATAAGATGACAGAAGCTCTAAAGTATCATTCATGTGTCTCAAGCATCCTGAGTCAACTACCCAGGTAGACACATACTGCTCTTGTAATCATACAACATTTGCTTTAGGTATTCATTCTAGTTGGGTCCTTTAACATTAGCTTATTATAGGTATTCCATAGCACCCTTTGATTTGGTCTTATTTTTCTTTGGAAGAGAATTGCCAAAATGTCTATTGTTCACCTAGATCCATTGATCTTGGGGTGTGTGACCAGACAGGATGAATGGTGAAGATGTTGAGACAGAGCATGCATGATATTGAAATAATCACAGAGTGTAACATTACAAGAAACTTTCTTAAAATCTTCATTAAATCTATCAAAGAAGGGTACAGATTGTTTATTTTTAGAGCCCTTCCTAGATATGGGCTTCTTATTACAAGATTCCTTCCCTATTCTAGGCTCCTTTTTGAAATTGTTTTTAAACTTCTCCTGTTTTGATCCCCTCTTTGATTTTCCTGCAGTTACTGAGACAGATGTAGGGTTAGTTTGAGGCCATTTCTCTTTTTGTTACCATTTGAACTTTGATCTCTGAGTTTCAGAAGAAGAGCATTGCAATTTAGTTTGTCTTTCTTTTTCCTTTTCTCTCTTCTCACGATCAAGAGAAGTCATG
The DNA here is from genome assembly GCA_001633085.1 of Carthamus tinctorius. Lineage (NCBI taxonomy): Eukaryota > Viridiplantae > Streptophyta > Magnoliopsida > Asterales > Asteraceae > Carthamus > Carthamus tinctorius. The sequence continues at coordinate 4,280 of LUCG01085154.1, read as the reverse complement.
ACGTTTATGCACATGTCCATAAAATCTAGGCAAATCATCACCCCTATTTTCTTGTTAGTTAGAGCAATAATGGTAATTGGAATATTTACCATCTCTTGTCCAACTGACTTATGTGCAACAATATCAGCTTCTACAACATGTGTAGGACTCTCTTCACAATCTGAAACAGATTCATGCTCAGGAGTATCATTATCTAAAAAATCATTGCAAGTACCATATGTAGAGGAACTAGACAATGATACCTCTGAACATGATTTAGATTCTAAGTCAGAGGAACCCTCTTCTTCAGAATCTGAAGTGAGAAGATCTCTATCAGTTATGACATAACTTGAAAGATTATGATTTATACTTGATGGTTCTGTGACAGAATTTCCTTCACATAGAGACTCATAATTAGAGAACTTTGTTAGATTAGAGTTAACTGTTGTGGCTTCTGTGATGTGTCTTGGTAAAAACTCAGGAGCTTCTGAGGACAATTTCTTTCCAGAGGACGCGTTGTACATACAAAAGCACAATCTTCTTGGGTCTCTGGTTGTCCAAACTTGAAAATTCCTATCTGATTTTGACTCATGAATTTTCTTGGAATGAAATCCATCTTTTCAGAAGGTGAGAAAGAATGAATATAGTCCTCAAAGGCTATATTTGTCATTACTAAGGGAGTTCTTGAGTTTGGACCAACTAGAAGCCTTCTTCTTCTAAAAATAGACTTTGTATCAGGTACATTACCCCTGATGTTCATTGAGGATCTAAAGGTATTTTTCAAAGTTTTGTTACATTTAAAATTTGGTTTATTGTCAAATTCTGAGAAACCAAAGCCTCTTCTGCCCATGTTAACTCTAACCTTTTTAAAAACATTTTGAGCATCTTGAAACTTTCTTATTTTGATCTCTCTGTCAAGAATATCTTGATGTAAAAACTCCCTTTCCTTTTGAAAATACTCTTTGACAGAAGCAACATTGCTTTTCTCATGCTCTAGCTTCCTTAACTCATCAACCTTTTTCTTTAACTCCTTTTCAATCTTGGCAATATTTTCTTTGGAGGACTTTTCCAAATTCACAAAGTTACTTTGTGCTTCTTTGAACATTTTAAAAAATTTGTCCTTTTCCTTTGTGAGAAGAATGACTTCTTTCTCATAGAAGGAAAGTTTTTCTTTAAGCTTATCATGTTCCATGTGACAAGAATCATGATTATCAATGATCTCATTGTATAGATCAATTGATTCAGAAGAGTGAGAAGTAGTAACTTTAGAGTCATTTGATTAAGAAGAATCAGATTTAATTCTGGCCATGCCACAAAAGGTCTCATCCTCTGTGTCTGAATCTTCTTCTAGTGTAAGGAGACCCTTCTGTGCTTCTTCATCTAAAGAGTCATCTGTGACCAACTCATTGGTTTGAGCAAGCAAGGACTTATGTTGGTAATAATCAGCCTTCTTTCTGTAGTAAGCTGCATCCCTATGACCCCTCTGTGGTACCTTTGGTCCTTTTGACCAACATTCAGCAACAAAGTGGTCTGGTTTACCACATCTAAAACACCCTTCTTTCTCATCCTTCTTCAGCTCAACCAACTTCTATGGATTCTTCTGCTCCTCCTTCTCTCTCTTCTTAGTTCCTTCTGTTCTTCCACCTTCTATGTAGTTCCTTCTGCTAGAACCTCTGTAATCTCTCTTCTCTCCACCCTTCTTGTACTCTCTAGTATTCAGTGCTAGATTTTTCATCATTTCCTTCATGGTTACTTCATCTCCAGAAGTCTCATCACTCTCTGCAATTAAAACCTTTTTCTTCTTCTTCTTCTCCTTCTCTCCCTTCTTTGGCTCTCTGCTTTTTCAGAACCACCACCCTCTGCAACCAATGCCAGAGGACCACTGTAGCTTTTCTTCATCTGAAGGACTTGAGGCTCTTGGCTCTTGAGTGATCCAAATAGGTCTGCCAGAGTCCAGACCTCTAAATCAAGAGTATCCTTCATTGACATTGTCAGATGCATCCATTCACTCTCAAGACTCTTCAGAAACAGAGAGTTGTTGTCCTGTGTGGTTCTCATGACCCTATACCTTTTGAAGTTGCTTATCAAAGTGTTGAATCTAGAGTATGTATCAGACAAAGACTCAGGGGCTATTTTGGCGGTTGCTGAATGGTTTGGTGTTGGGTGATTAAGTGGTCAGAATGATTAAGAGCCTCTTATAATATGGTGCAAAATGAAATATTTTGGTTTGGTAATTGTTGAGTATGAAATCAGGACTCTAAATGGTTAAGAAACATCCAGGATACTTAATCATTCAGAGGGTTTTGGAACTATTAAGAGGCAGTCCATTTTTTTGCCAAACAGGATTCACCTTTTAACAATTCAGCGGTTGCCTCTTAATGGAACTGTTAAGAGGTAAACAAACACCACCTCACCCTCTTTGGCGTTGAAGCTATGGTACTCATCAATACAGATGGCTCAATTGTTTTTTATAGTTTTCTTTCCACCTACGATCTGTTTCTCAAATTCTGCCCAGATATCCATAGATAAATGGCAGTGATTGATACTCTTGAAGATTTCATGAGGTATGGCCATAATTAACAGCCCCTTACACTTATTCCCCCATTCAACTAGGACCTTGTCCTCATCACTCCAATTTGCTATAGACTCTGGTTCATAATGCTCTGGTATTTTAGGTGTTGTACTAGTAGCAGGAACACGAGGGATTAAGTCCATTGGAACATAGGGTGGGTTATAGAGAAACTCACAAATCTGAGGATGGATACCTTCCAGGAAATTGATCATTCGCACTTTCCATTGGGGATACTCTTCCCGAATGAGTGTAGGGGGTTTGGATTGAGTTCCAGTGCTCAAAAATGAAGTATTGACGACGTTAGCCATCGTATTTCAAAGAGAAAAGAGAAGAACATGTAGATTTTGATGTAATACTGATCAAAACAGAGAAATCTAATGAAACAGTGTTCTAAATCACAAATCAATACCAAAAAGAGAATTAATTGAATAAGAATTCAATTCCTGCTCTAATTCCAATTGTAGGATCTGAAATTCTAACGATGATATTGATCTAGTACTCAAATAAGCTCTAAAAACAGTTTAAGTGCAGCGGAAGTCTAAACAAGAGCTAAAATAGAGTATGTGATAAAACACCAAGAACACAAAGAGAAATGAGGAAGATGACTATAAGAAAATAGCTTCAAAGGATTTTCAATAGATTCATGAAAATTGACTATTACAATACTGGAAGCATAAAGATTACAAGGAAATCTACGTATTTATACTAGTCTTCAACTGCTTTGTAGATGCCTTTACACGTGGACCAATCACAACCCTTGAAAGTAAGTCGGTTTAACTAACTGCACGTGCTTGGCATGTGATGCGTAACAACCCTTGAATCTTTAGCAAAGTGATCTACCGCAGAAGGAAATATCGCAGAGTCTCTGTGAAGTGTCCTAGAGGCTCTGCGGTTCTAGACTTGTACGATCTTGTGACTTCTGTCACATTGTCCTCTGCGGTCGATCCTTCTGTCATTCCTAAGTTGAGCATTTTTCCCATACTTATACATACATGAATAATAAAGCCAACATAAAGGTTTGGCCCGCTGGCCCAAATACAAACACCTTTTAAAATAAACGTCGGTGGTGCATCATGGACAAAGAAACCGTCATCCTGTGACGTTATGTCGAGGCCCCTACAGGCTTCCCGAATCCCAGGCCCATCCGGCACCCAGTAAATACCACTTAGTGGCAAGCCCATTCGGTACCAATTAAGGTTTCACGAAACAGATTCATGCACCCACCACTCTCAAGACCCCCAAGGAACACACACTGTCCCTTGGTACCCAATGTCCACTCTACAACCCACCTGATAACTCCAAAATTATACATGTTTTGGTCGTTCTANCAAGTACGAAAAAAGGCGAAAAAGCATGGAAAAAGAGCAAATTGGATCCAGAGAGCCCTTCGCGTTCGCGAAGACTATACTCTCGCGCCGCGAAGTGGAATGCTTCTAGAATGTTCCTGCTTTTCACTCACTTCGCGTTGTACTTGGATTGTTTCGCGCCACGAAGTTGACAAAGACCCTATATGGAAGATTCCAGAATGAGCAGAAAAGGAAATTTAGGGCTTCANCGCGATCGCGAAGTGGGTCTGTTTCAGCCTTATAAATACAGGTCTCCTCCTATCATTTTGAAGCATCCCATAATTCGATCCAGAAATTCAATTCAGAATAGAAAATACAGAGTCAGTAGTAGTTGTTAGGGAGAGAGTAGTTTATGAGCCTAGAGCGTGAGCCGATTCTTACCC
>LUCG01085083.1:182-11068 GCA_001633085.1 Carthamus tinctorius | reverse complement strand
CCACCAGCCCACGCCTCTCTTCCAAGCAATCTCCGCCGTTAAACCTCCACAGATCCACCGCTCTACACCACCACCTCCGGTCATCGCCTTCCTACACTCACACTCTTCCATCTCTCTCGCCATTGCTCAGGCTCAAATCACCGAATAGGAGGAACTCAATAAAAGCTTCTTCAGCTTCAGCTGCAGTTCCGGCCAAACAGGATCCAGCTCCGGCTCCGGCGCCGGTGCCATGGCAGGGAGCGGCGATGAAGCCTCTGCTTGCCTCAATCGCCACCGGCGTCATCCTCTGGTTCGTTCCGGTACCGGAAGGAGTCTCCAGAAACGCCTGGCAGCTGCTCTCGATATTTCTAGCAACGATCGTCGGAATCATCACGCAGCCGCTCCCGCTCGGAGCAGTCGCGTTAATGGGGCTAGGTGCGTGCGTTCTCACCAAAACCCTAACATTCGCAGCGGCGTTTTCGGCTTTCGGCGATCCGATCCCGTGGCTAATCGCTCTCGCCTTCTTCTTCGCCAGAGGATTCATCAAAACAGGATTAGGTAACAGAATCGCTTACCAATTCGTGTCTCTATTCGGTAGCTCGTCGTTAGGGTTAGGTTACAGTTTGGTGTTCAGCGAGGCACTGTTAGCACCGGCGATTCCTTCGGTTTCCGCCAGGGCAGGGGGAATCTTCTTGCCGTTGGTGAAATCACTGTGTGTTGCTTGTGGAAGTAATGTAGGTGATGGAACTGAACATAAGTTAGGGTCGTGGTTGATGTTGACTTGTTTCCAGACGTCGGTTATTAGCTCGTCTATGTTCTTGACGGCCATGGCTGCCAATCCGCTGAGTGCTAATTTAACGTTTAACACGATACAGCAGACCATCGGGTGGACCGATTGGGCTAGGGCTGCGATCGTGCCTGGACTCGTTTCGTTGATCGTAGTGCCGTTTGTTTTGTATGTAATTTATCCGCCATCGGTGAAGAGTAGCCCTGATGCACCTAAGCTTGCGAAAGAGAGGTTGGAGAAGATGGGGCCTATGACGAAGAACGAAATCATCATGGCCGTAACTCTGGTTCTCACGGTATGGCGACTCGTAACTCTTGTTCAGTTAAAATATTTCAATTTCAATCCAGTTCTTGTTATATTGGTGAATATCTAGCCTTTATGGTACGGCGGAACGCATAATTTACAGAATTGATTACCACTTTTCGCTAGGATTTTGTGGTGGTTAATCTTAGAACTAGATATATGAATGTGAATATTAGCTTATAACATACATGATGGTCTACTTATCACGTTTTGGTACAATAATAAGCTAATCCAAACACTTTTTTATGGAACTTATTTTCCATACCACATAGTTTGATGAACACTTTTTAAAGTAAGCATAAGTTGTTTCAAATAAGCAATCCCAAATACCCTCTTAATCAATACTAGTGCAATTTCTCATTGTTAACATATTTTGAGGTGGGTTCTCGGGGGTATATGATAAAGGGTTTAAAGATTGAAATTGGAAAACAGAACATAATAAGTAGGCAGTAGCTGATTTTACAGATTACCCAGGCTGCATAAATGTCGTACATTATGGTTTTTAGATCCTAAACTTGTAGTTTATCCCAGAAGAAAGTGTCTCAAGACACATGTTTCTTGAAATTAAAATTCAATAATCCTCTTTCATGTTAGGATACGCAAAAGATGATCTTTTTTTTAGCATTTTTGGTGGTCCTGAATCAATTATCTTGGAAGAGACCGAACGCCAATAGTCCATTCTTCATCTGATCATTCGTCAAGTTTGGCCACAAAAAATCTGTTACCTGCTTGAAACCAATTGTTATTTGAAATCCTACTTTTGAACAAAATGAGTAAATAGCTGTATTATTGAGAATAGAAATCTCTGACCTTGTGATTTGATCCTGTAATCAGGTTGGCCTGTGGATATTTGGAGGGGTGCTAAATGTTGATGCCGTAACAGCTGCTATTCTTGGACTGTCTGTTCTCCTCATAACTGGAGTCGTAACATGGAAGGAATGCTTAGGTGAAGCTGTCGCGTGGGATACCCTTACATGGTTCGCTGCACTCATTGCAATGGCTGGCTACCTTAACAAATACGGTCTCATCTCGTGGTTTAGCCAAACCGTTGTCAAGGTATGCTCCATTTCTTATGCTTTCGAACCATCATATTTGTAGGAACCCCTTCTCTCTATAAGTGCTTATTTGAGGGAGATGTTGGAGTCCTGCATCGGCTTACATTTGAACCTTTTCTATTTCATATATGTTGGAAACATCATTCTCTCTTCAAAGGCTCCTTTGGACAGTAATCATATGGGTTTCTACATATTTTCACATGGTATAAGAGCCAATGGTCTAGCATTTTAGAGATTCAACACTCTAGGTCAATTTGTGCCCATCTAGCCTCCATTGGGTGGGGGTATATTGGAGTCCCACACTGGTTAACATATATGTAGGCTTTTAAAGGATTTTGTAACCGTAAAAAACATACCGGAAAAATTTATAGATGTTTTTTTTCTAAACATCAAAACCCTATCGGATCTAGTGACGATTAAAACAATATAATATACATGTAACATCCTGCCTACCTCAACAACAATATTGTCCGCTTCCCAGGAGGTCACCCATCCTGGTACTACTCTCACCCTAGCACGCTTAACTGCAGCGTTCCAAGAACCTGCAGTCCATGTGGCCCAAAACGCGTTGTTGTTGGGAAGGCCAAGATATTACTTATAACACCCAGCATCACTCCTGTCCACGGCCGATATGGATATGCCTAAGGTGTTACAATACAACACACCATAGGGTGTTTAGGTTCGTACCTTTTAGATCTAGCGGGCTTCTGATGTAGCACTTAGAGACCAAATCGGATTTCCTCTGTCAGTAGTCCACACACGAACATGCATAGATCTCCCAGTCTCCCACCATGTGCTAGCCTGAAAGAACTCTAATACTAATATGTATGTCACAGAAAATAACAAGGTTTCTTCTCTAGTGTATAAATGATAGCCAAATCTAAATGGATGAATCACTTGAAATTGGTTTCACCTATCATCCTAAATATATGGACTAGTCGCAAAGGGTCCATAACTCAAATAAAGTTTTAAGGTTTATCTGTAAATAATTATTTAATTATCTTTAACATTAATATGATTATACGTATTTACATATAACACAGTGTAATTATCAATTTATCAAAACTGCATTTTAACACTTATTTTATAATTACTCTTCAAGAATAATTATTTTATCCGTCATGTTATGTATACATATTCGTTGGTAGTGTTTCCGTATAACACATGTCGTGGACATATAATAACTTGCAAAATATAACCCAAATGCGAATCATCTTTGAATTATAATGAAAATTTGATTTTTCGTGCAGTTTGTTGGTGGGTTAGGTCTTCAATGGCAAGCATCTTTCGGCATTCTTGTTCTCCTATACTTCTATTCCCACTACTTTTTCGCAAGTGGCGCTGCCCACATCGGTGCCATGTTCACCGCCTTCTTGTCCGTCGCCAGCGCCCTTGGCACACCGCCGCTGTTCGGAGCCATGGTGCTTGCATTCCTCTCCAACCTCATGGGTGGTCTGACCCACTATGGAATTGGGTCAGCCCCTGTGTTCTATGGAGCAAACTATGTCCCTTTGGCTAAATGGTGGGGATATGGGTTCATCATCTCTGTGGTCAATATTATCATCTGGCTTGGAGTTGGGGGAGTCTGGTGGAAGTTCATTGGCTTGTGGTAGACCAATTTGCTACAAAAAAATCAGAAAATTTCTGACTTCTAATGTGGTATTTGACCAAATCCTTTGAATCTGGTTTCAAGATTTTTCTTTTTTTGTCAGGATTCTTGCAAATAATTTTTGTATTTGTTGGAGGCTTGTGTAGTAGATTAAGTAAGATGGCATGGTATACAGGTCATGAGGCCAATTTATATTTGAAGTTGGAATTTGTACTTTAAACCTTTTTTATAGAGTGAATTACATTTTTCGTCCATGTAGTTTGGTGTTTTCGACGCATTACGTCTCTATTTAGAAAAATTAACAAAATGTATGCCTGTGGTTGCATTATTTTAACAATCAGATCTTTGTAGGGTTTCTTTTCGTTTTCGTATTATTACAAGTATAATGGGAAAAATTGGATTCGGTTGTCAACTGTTCTTAATTGATTTCGAGTAGCTATATCAAGATCAGAAGCAAATTGTGTAAAAGCTTTGGGACTATGCTGGCTAATTATTGAAAGAGTTAATTACGTCATTGGTCCTTTATGATATGCCGAAATTTCAACTTTAGTCTTTAAGTTTCAAAAGTTGTATTGATAATCCTTTATATGAAAAAAAAGTCACACCCACGGTCCGTTAAGCAAAATATGTTAAAAGTTGGGGACTTTTCTATGTACGGATTTGATCCCCATAAAACCCAACAAGGCTTTTGCTCCGGTTATTAGAAATGCGGCTTGCAAAAATCCCAAAATTCCCCCGATGATTAAAGCAGAGGAGGCAGATGAAATTCTCTTCTTCTCGTAGCCGGACTTTGTGTCAAGTGACTTGATCTCTACCTGTACAAAAACACGACGTTTTGAGCTCAAGAGTTCGATATATAGTACCAAAATATCGAAGGGAAATTAATAAAAATGAGCTTTTGTAACATGCATACTTGTATTTCCGTGTTGTAGCAACTTTTTATTTTCGATGTGTAAATCGGATCTCTGCATTTCTATACGGTCTAAGGTGGCATCTTCCTCGGCCCACGGAAGAGGTTGTAACGCTTATGAGAGGAAATATTGCGATTCTTGACACTTGGTTGAATACGGCTATCGAAACTCCAACTGCAGCTAGTTCAATAGCACATGAAAAAGTTATTACTTGAGGTATAATTAACACTTAGGGGGCGTTTGGTTCGCAGAATGATTTCTGAAGGAATGGAATCTGTCAAAGGAATTGGAATCTGGAAGGAATTGGAATGGAATGTTATCAGGTTTGACTAGTTGTTTGGTTGACAGGAAATGGAATGGAATCTATCAAATGAATTGGAATCTGTCTGTTTGGTTTGCTTAGGAATTGGAATGGAATGCTGTAAAATGACAAAATTACCCTTTTATTAATTTTAATTTTTTATAAAGTTAAATATAAATGATAATTAGATTAACATTTAATGCCATAAAATATTGTAAATTACCAGCTTTTCCATAATTTTTCTTAATTGTTGGTAATTAAATTGTAATGAAAACAAAATCAAATTAAAAAATTGTGACCTAAATCGAATACCCCACCCCTCTTTTTTTATTACCTAATTGCCATGTCCTTATCTCCATCTTTTCTTTTTTGACCTAAATCATAAACGCCCCCTTCCTCTCTTTTTGTTTCATCTTCCCCATGGCAACACAACCACCACTGTGGTTCACACGATTCCGTTGACAGAAGATCAAATTGGGAACAAGCATACGCTGTTGTGTGAGGTCGACCAAGCAAAGAAGACGACTTCAAAAACTTAAACAAAAACCCACATCCATGGCCATTTAGAAAACCAGTGACGGAATCGATTAAGCAGAAACGGAGAAGAAGCAAAAAAACGAGAAGGAAACCCCAAATCTTAACCCACATCCATGGCGATTTAGAAAACTAGCCACAAAATCGTTGATGATACTGGAGAGAAACAGTGAATACGATGTTTGGAAGCGAAGCCTGATGTATGATCAGATGAAGAATGGACTGTTGGCATTCGGTCTCTTCCAAGATAATTGATTCAAATGGGCCACCAAAAATGCAAAAAAATAAAATTAAAAAAAAAAAGATAAGCCTGATGAGTCGAAGTCGATGATGGTGAGAAAGAGCAGAGAAGTCGACGAACAATGGAACTCTGTTGTCGTGAAAGGGGAACGTTTGTGGAGCCAGGGATTTGATATTTTGATGAGGGCAATCTTGTCCTTTAGGAAAATTCAGATGAAGGAATGCTCAAATCCATCTCATTTTGGAAGGAATGCTCAAATCCATAAATGAAGGAATTCATGGAATTGAATTCCATTCCATTGGTAACCAAACAATACAATGGAATTTGGTCAACGGAATTGACCATTCCAATTCCATCACATTCCGTCGGATTCCGACGAACCAAAAAGCCCCTTAACCATCACAACAAAACTCATTGAAGCTAAACCTTTCACCGTGTTTTACACGGGTCTCACTTGAATCCAACCCAGGGACAGAGCTCCCTTGGTTCTCATGGTGGCACGTGCCATCGTACTATTCGTCCGACGAAAGGTAAAAAAAAAATATTTTTGTAAATATACGACCGTATTATTTTCAAAACTTAAAGGGGTGCAACAAAAACCTAAAAATTCTTTTGAAATTTACCAAAAAATTTAAAATTTCTCTCAAAATCAACCCAAAAACCAAANAAGTCCATCGAACTTAACTAAAAATAACTTTAAAAATCTCTGAAAGTAAACCAAAAAATTGAAAAAAAAAATCTCTTGAAATCAACTAAAAATTTAATTATATAGTATCATCGTTAAGAAAATACTCTCGATGTGTCTCTAGTCCAACCCTTAATGTACCATGTTGAGAATGTTTTTTCCCACATGATTAGTACATATATAGTCCGTTAAACTATTTGAAACTTAAATGAGTTTTATTACAACAGATCTATGTGATAACAAAATTTTTAAATATGATCGTTCTTCTTATTGAAATTTAATTTTAAAATGCAAACAAATTTTTTCAAATATAAATTTAATTGCTTTAGGGTGTGCGGAGTGGGAGCCCGCCCAGGCCAGGGGGAAATGAGAGCTGGATGGTGGGGTGAACAACGCCCCTGTCACCAAACAACAACCCGTCGGCTTCATCATCCCGTGGGGAAACGATTTTTTGTTTTATTTTATTTTTTAATTAAACCCTATATATAACTTTAACTCATATTCTCTCATATTTCTTTCATCAAAATTAAAAAATAATGGAATATTCATGATCTTATTCATCATCATCATCATCATCATTATCATCATCATCATCAAGTAAGGAGTCATCGGACAAGAAGGTTAACACACGTAACCTTCAAGCTATAAGAATGGTTGCTACCATGGAAACACACCACAACCTTAGATCGGAGCTCATGGAACACATTTGGAACACCCAATTACCCCAATTAGATGACGAGTATTTTTTTTGTAAATGTAGTTGTTGTATTTTTTATTTTTAATCTAGTTGTAATTTTTAATTTTATGTAGCATTGTTGTCTTTATTAATTAATATATTAAGAATTTAAATTACATATATTTTCTTGAATTATATAATGAAAAAATAAAAAAAATTGGAAGAGGTAGAGGGATGAAATGGTAACCACCGTTGAAGTTTTATAGGAGTAGAATGGTAGAAGTGAGAGATGTTAGAGAGAGAGAGAGAAAATGTTGATTTGACAAGAAGGATGGAGGGATGAAATGGTGACCAGTCCCTTCCGGTTTACACCGAACTGAAGTGTAGATGAACCTTTTCTAAAATGCATTTTCGTTAACATTTTAAATTGACAAAATGCATAAAACCAATGCATGGTAAATATCTATTTTTATGATATCAATGTTGATTGAAATAATAATACTTTGATAAAACCTATGGTTATTTGATTGGATACTTTCTTAGATATAAATTTCCATTTTTTAATAAACATTAGAAACGCCTTGGAGTTGCTCTCTATATTTCTAGCAACGATTCGTCGGAATCATCATGCAACCTCTCCCGCTCGGAGCTGCGTTTTCGGCTTTCGGCGATCCGATCCCTTGGCTAATCGCTCTCGCCTTCTGCTTCATCAGAGGACTCATCAAAATCGGATTACGTGACCAAATCGCTTACCAATTCGTGTCGTTGGTGAAATCGTTATGTGTTGCTTGTGGAATTAATGTAGGTGGTGATGGAACTGAACATAGGTTAGGGTCGTGGTTGAGGTTGACTTGCTTTCAGACGTCGGTTGTTAGCTCGTCGATGTTCTTGACGGCCATGGGTGCCAATCCGTTGGGTGCTAGTTTGACGTTTAATACGATACAGCAGACGATCGGGTGGACCGATTGGGCTAGGGCTGCGATCGTGCCTGGGATCGTTTCGTTGATTGTGGTGCCGTTTGTTTTGTATGTAATTTATCCACCATCGGGGAAGAGGAGTCCCGATGCACCTAAGCTTGCGAAAGAGAGGTTGGAGAAGATGGGGCCTATGACGAACAACGAAATCGTCATGTCCGGAACTCTGCTTCTTACGGTATGGTGACTCGTAACGTATTTATAGTTAGAATACTTCAATTCGGTAATATTCTTGTTATATTGGTAAGGGGGTGTTCCAGAGTGCTTATTTGGGAGTGCTTTTTGGTTAAATCTTTGGTAGCATATATACAAATAGCGTAACAACCTGGTTTTCAGAACTAACCATAGATACAGGAAACCGACTAATAATAACACGGAAAGAATCAACCAATACAATCTTTCCAAAATCATTTAAGATACAATGATCGAAAAGAATATTTCTAACCACAATATATACAATACTCTCTCAACTACCTTTTTCCAAATCTTGCAATCCTGGTGTATAATTCACCTGAAATGCACATTTTTGAAAACCAAATGAGGGTTAGGCCATGTGGTCTAGTGAGTAATTCCCAGTCAGTGAACAATTCAATAAATCATTTAACATGAAAATCTTTTAATCAGATAATCATTTTCGTAGGCCCGCAAGCACTACATCCCCCCAAGGCAACTAACTACAACAGTTATTTTTCCAAAACAACGCTCACCCCCTCAAGACCGCAATCAGTACCGGCGGTGGCTCACTACATGAACATATCCGTGAGCATAAACACACACACTCCGATAAGACCACAATCACTATCGACAATGGCTCACCACACGAAACACATCCGTGGGCCAAAAACATCCATATATAACCCTCCTGCACGGACCGTTACAGTATCATACGCACACGAGCTTCTGTTGTGTAAATCCCTTTAACCCACAAATCAATAACCACATCTCAGACAATTATAGTAAATCACATGTAAGAAATATCGTAACCACAATTAACAACCGTAACCAATCATATTTTCAAATCCAACATTAACCAATAACCAATCGTAAATATTTGCATTTCAGTTCGAAAACGGATAATAGAAAACTCACCTAAATCACAACGAAAAAACACCCACATAGACACAAAGAGATGACTAAGCCAAGAAAAATATGGTGACCGATTATAAATTATGTCACTTTTCAACTTAAACCCTCAACTTTGATCAAGTAACACCATATGCCCCTAAACTTCTAAAAATAATAAACCGGTTATTACATATAGGCAGGGAGCTTGTTAAATCAAGTTAGGGGGTTTTTGGTTCCATGTAATTAAACTTCTACTAATCTTTCTTTGGTAAGTAAAGAAAAATAAACTGCTATATGTTAAAAAAAATAATTCAATAATATGAAATAATATAAAATAATGTCCTTTTTGATCATTTGGCATAAATAAGCTGAATTTGCCGAACACTAAGAAACAACTTATCAACTTATAATTTTCTGGTACAACAATAAACTAATCCAAACACTTTTTAAAAAACTCCTCTTTCACACCACATAAGTTGATAAACACTTTTACCAAAAGTCATAAAACACCCCCTAAGTATATAGCTTTTATGTTATGGTAATACACATAACTTACAGAATTGATTACCATTTTTTACTAGGATTTTGAATTGGTTAATCTTAGAACTCGATATATATTAGCTCATAACATACATATATGAATGTGCAATTTCTCATTGTTTAGCATATTTTGAGGTGGGTTATATGTGGAATATGATAAAGGGTTTAAAGATTGAAATTGGAAAACAGAAGATAATAAGTAGGCAGTACTCAGTAGCTAATTTTACCGATTACCCATGCTGCATAAATGTCGTACGTCATAAGGTAAGCTACATAGTTAGCTCAACAGGGATAAACCTTTTATGGTTTTGTATAGCCTAAACTTGTTGTTTATCCTAAAAGAAAGTGTCTCAAGAAATATGTTTCTTGAAATTAAAGTTCAATAATCCGCTTTCAAGTTAGGATACGTGCGTAAAACATCTGATCATTCATCAAATTTTTGCCGTAAAACATCTGTCACCTGCTTGAAACCAATTCTTAGATCCTACTTTTGAACAAAATGAGTAAATAACTGAGAATAGAAATCCGACCTTGTGATCAGGTTGGGTTGTGGATATTTGGAGGGATGCTTAATGTTGATGTCGTAACAACTGCTATTCTTGGACTGTTTGTTCTCCTTATAACTGGAGTCGTAACATGGAAGGAATGCTTAGTTGAATCTGTCGCTGAATTTGTCTCATCTCGTGGTTTAGAAAAAACGTTGTCAAGGTCTACTCCTTCATTTCTTACCTTTTTCATCATATGTTCGGACCACTAAACCTGGGCGGGGCGCACGCGCGTGCTGAATATATGAGAAATAGAGAATTGATCCTAACCGTTCTTACGGTCAAGATTAGATTAGACTATTCAAAAATTGCGGCTATGTCAAAATAGAGGATGCTTTTGTAATTTTACAAAATAGGCGGCAAACAAGTTCATATGTGAACCCGTATGATTCATATATTAACTATTTTTTACTGATTCACATATAAACCCTAGTGATTCACATATGAACTTGTTTGTCGTCTATTTGTAAAAGTTACGAACCTAGCTCTCTATCTTCTGCATATCCATGCGAGGAATTATCCGGTGTTTCATGGTCAAAGCTGCAAATGTTGACCAGATGAAGGGCTATGATCACTTCTCTACTTCTCATATGTTTAGCACTTCTCAGTTGAACCTCCATATATATATAGGGAAAGGTTCAAATGAGAAGTGCTAAAAAAATGAGAAGTAGAGAAGTGATC
>LUCG01085000.1:0-10023 GCA_001633085.1 Carthamus tinctorius | reverse complement strand
TATATATAACATTTAACTATAAATTTTTAAAATTTACATATTAACCCCTTAAAATTATAATATTTATTTTCTTTATATCTTTTAGTTTTCAATATTTCATTTTACGTTTTAGTCATATATCGTATATTGACTACAATATGTTATAAATGTAATTATTTTATTATATAATATATATAGTACGCATTATATGGAGCCAAAACACTGTTCATGAATAGTAACTACCGACATTTGCAGAAATTACATTTTAGCCCAAAATTTATAATACTTATTTACTTTATACCTTTTAGTTTTCTATATTTCATTTTACGTTTTAGTCATATATCGTATATTGGCTGAAATATGTTAAAGTGTCGGCAGCTATTGTTCATAAATAGTGTTTTGGCTTCCTGATAATTGTTAATATTATTAAAATCTCTTAAAATTAAATTTTTTTATTTTTTGGTTTATTAAATCTTTATATTTATTTTATTAAACCGTTCATATGACAACATAGGTACAAACTTTATATTCCATATAAATTCATATTCATACTTATGATCAAATATATCATAGTTTATAACCCGGCGCGAAGCCCGGGCTCTTAATAACTAGTTATTAATATTTATCAATAATTAATTTCTTACAAATATTAATTAGGTGTCTACTTGTTTTTGGTGTGACCTATAGGATCATAAATTACCGATAATATTATTATACAATCATTTTTGAGCATATAGAACCAACAACACACACACACACAGCCTCAAATGGAAACTCATTTTTCATTGTGAACATGAGGACAATCGAGAGCGTGACACATGGCATATTCAGTCTGAATAATACAAAATTACTAAGACTGGATATTATGCATTATTCAAGGCAAGTAATACAGTATTTAGACTGAATAATATCGAATGTTGTATTATTCAGTCTGAATACTATATTGTTCATCTTGAATAATGCATAATATTCAGTTTGAACAGTCATGTATTATTCAAACTGGATATGAATCGAATAGGACACATGGTGTGCTCTTAGTTGTCCTCACGTTCGCAATCAAATTTGAGTTTTCATTTGAATCTAACCCTATATATATATATATATCTATATGTATGTGTGTGTGGTTGGATTCCGATGAGAGTACTGCCAAATTTGGTGAGAAGTGATTATCAACCGTTGTATGAGAAATTGACAGACATGCTCCGAGTTAAGATGTACCGAGATGCACCAAATCAATTCAATTTTAAGCCGTAATTCATAAGAGAGTATTTGATTAAAAGTGATCAATAATTTAAAAATATTTTTCACACTTCTCACCAAAAGTAGCACTTTTCATATGATCTCATGCGCACACACACACACACGTATGTGTGTGTGTGTGTATATATATATATATATAGAGAGAGAGAGAGAGAGAGAAAGATTCAAATGAGAAGTGCTAAAAAAAATACGAAGTAGATAAGTGGTCTCAGCCGTTGATACGGTTGAGATCATAGTTGACTAGTCAAAAGCCACCATTATTGGCCGATTCACGGAGGACGCAATTCACGGATATTTGACGTGATTCACGGAGGGTAAAGACGATTCAAGGAGGATGACCGGTCAAAATCGCATTTATTGACCGGATGAGTGATGGATATCACTTATCTACTTCGTATTTTTTAAGCACTTCACATTTGAACTTAATACTATATATATAATATTGTGTCTATTAGAAATGTTAAGTATCTCATACATCTAAAAAGAAGGTTACTACTTCAAACAATTACAAAGACAATTGGAGTTGGACACTCCCCGAATTAGGTTTTATTCCCTTTAAAGGGCATATTATAATGATCGTGATGAGTGCATTTCAAAATAGTTATATACGTTTATCAAAGGTTGTTCGAATTACCATGCGTATGAATCATAACAAACACTTTTGATACTGTAAAGCCCATTTGGTGCAATTTTTTTAAAAACTGAATCGAGTAGCATCTTACATGTTTGTTTTGTATGTTAGGTTATTAACGAGTTTAATGAACAGAAGAACGTTCAGCTTGTTTCCGACTTCAAGCTTGAGAAGATAATCGATCACCCTCATTCATGTATCAACAAGTTGTGCTCATAATCAATCCTAAACTGTTTGGCCTTTGTACGGTCCTACGAAAACAACAATAAAACGTCATATCATTTTGCCATATTTCATGATGCTATGGAATATAAATTAAAAATTAAAAATGTATTAATATGTTAATTTGGCTATTAATCATAGTTTAATGAAATTTTTAATGAAATCTAATTTAATAATGTAATTATATTTTATCTTTTAAATGTATTAATATGCTAGTTTGGCTATTAATCATATTTTTATTATATTAAAATATCAACGACAAATACATAATATATGAATTTGTGTTTGAAGATTTTTTTTTTTTGAAAGGCATTTGAGATTTTGGAGGAATCCCATGCATTTGTTCAGACTAATCCTTCCGGCCGGCCCGTAACTACCAAGCCCAAGACCCGCAACCTATGATTCAAGGACCACGACCGTAATATCCGCCACATGATCTTGAACCCTCAAGTAGGGACCGACCATTGGGGCTACAACATCTTTGGATTGTGTTTAAAGAAAATGCAATTAGTTAATAAAACCAATTACAAAAAAAAACTAATAATAAATATTTATATAGTTTAATACTGCTTTTAATATAAATAAGTTTTAATTTAATTTATATAAACATTTGTTTAACGGAAAATGAATGATTAAAATTTACATCCAATTATGAAAAGGTGTATTTAAATGGACTTCGGATAATGTGTTGTCCAAATTGTTTTCATAAGACCATCAATATTTTACACTTGAAACTTTATAATAAGGAATAATTGAGAAGATTGCCCAAAGAGATCAAACAAGGCTCTCCTTCAGGTTCAACGGATCAAGATAATGTTCAAAACCAGTTCCAAGATGCTCAAAATCCGTATCCAAACTTTAGTTCTTTCGATTAAAATTATGTGATACAAGCGTGTGTTTGGGTTTTTCCTTTGTAGGCAAATTCTTAAAGATTGATCAAAATGGTTGTTTTATCAAATGTGGAGAATACAATCTTTGGTATTGTTGAATTTACATATTGTTTAAAATTTGGTTGTTTAAAAGCTTGCTTGCAGATTACCAGAGAACATATTTCATTCGATGAATTTTTAAGAAGACAAAAGATGACAAGATAAGAGATGTTTTTCCAAAATACTTTTTAAAAGAAATAAATGATTCTTGTCAGCCATCAACAATCACTCGGACGAAATTCAAGTGTCACCCATTAGTTATCACTCGAACGGAATTCAAATTACAAGCTTTCAAATCCGCAGCCGGTTCCCAGTAAAAATATGTTCAATTATTGCTCACCTCAAAGACAGGTGCTAGTTCAACTTGTTCAAAAGGCCACTTCAAAATGCCTATATAAGAAGTTTCAAGCCAAAAGATCAGGACATGAGTTTTTTTACGAACCATAGAATGTCATGCCAATACATAAACCATCTCTCAAATTCTCTACTACTATATGTTCAAAATCCCTAGACTATCAAATATTCATAGCTTCTGATGTTTGTATTAATTATATCAGAAAAGTTTGTAATCAAGACTATTTAATCAACGAAAGTAACTTTTGATCGAATACTTTCTTATGCTTCCTTTATAAACTTTATTTTATTTTGATACATGTTGATCCTCTCTCGTAACCTCCATACTGTTTTTACCGTAAAGATTCAGATTTTCTGTTACGTCTGGGATTGCTTATTTAAAACGATTTATGCTTATCTGCTTATTGCTGGTTGGAAAAGTTAAAACCTTCTTATATACTGGTTGGTGATTCAGTAGGTATTTTATCCAAACACCTAAAATTACTTATTGCTGGTTGAAACAACAAACACACGGATAAGTACTTTTTATAAACAATCCCAAACACCTATTCTATGAGGGTGTTTGAGATTGCTTTTTAAGATTCAAAAGTGCTTATTGACTTATGATGGTGGAAAAAGAAGTTCTTAAAAAGGTGTTTGGATTAAATTTTGTGATGGTAAAAGCTAATAAATCAATAAGTTGTTTTCTTGAGAGGGTGTTTGACTTAGCTTATCAACTTTTTGAGAAGGGTTTATGCTATTATCACCCAAAAGCACTTTTCCAAAACAAAAAGTCACATTCATGATGCTTTTCCAAAACTCCATTTCACTCATTGTCAAAAAGGGTTTTCGAAAAGTGCTTTTTGAGTTTTTTTGAGTATCCAAACGGCTTATTGACTTATTGGCTTCTTGGAGAAGCCAATGTCAGTTTTGAAACGCAATCCCAAACATGCTCTAGGAAGGTGTTTGGGATCGAGTTTTGAAACTCCTTATTAACTTATTGGCTTTTCGAAGAAGTCAATAAGTTAATAAACATGTTTGGGTAATGTAACACTTTTTAAACTCTATTTTGAGAAGTCATGAAATCGAGTTTTTGAAAAGTAACTCCTACCTGACTTATTGACTTATTAACACAAACCCTTTTTAAAAAGTTGATAAGTTAATCCAAACACCACAATTTTTATTGACTTATTAACACAAACTCTTCTCAAAAGATTGATAATAACCTAAATATTTTTTTTTAAAACTCATTTTTCCACCGTCATAAATCAATAACTACTCAAAAAGGTAATCCCTAGCACCCTTATAAAATTTCAAACTTAAAATCTTGGTAAAGTAGACCCATTTGAAATCCCCAAAGTCTATAGATTTGCAGAAGGCGGGAAGGGGGGAATTCTTCAATCTTCTTCGATCTTCAGCCATTTCTCTTCGAAATCCCCTACCAAAACCTCCAACTCCAATCTCATCATTCATCATCCATGGAAAGAATCAACGTTGCAGTCAGAGCAAGACCTCTCTCGCCGGAAGATGCTAAAACCAGCCCTTGGAGAATCTCCGGCAACTCCATTTCCTTCGCTAACCCTTCTTCTAAGTTCGATTTTGGTATTATCTCATCCTTTTTTGTTTTCTATCAACACGAATTTGAACTCTTTAGGAGCTCTATTTCTAACATTTTTTTTTGTTTTTTTTTTGTGATTCGCAGACCGGATTTTCAGTGAGGATTGTAGTACTTTTGATGTATATGAGTCGAGAACTAAAGATATTGTTTCAGCAGCAATTGGTGGATTCAACGGTATGCTTTATTATTGGTGATTTACTTCATTCTTAAATCTTTTATGAGATTCTACAGTATCAATTCTGCTAAGTACTTGTTACCAGTTCAACAAAATTTCCAGTCAAACATTTGGATTAAAAATTTAGGGGCGTTTACTTAAACACTTACCCGGCAAGCGCTTACGGATGAAATTTAGCACTATCACCTACCATATCTGACAATATTTTAGCCTCTCAAAACGGTATCGTATGCAACAATTTACCCGGTAAGACTTGTAAATTTCACTTATTGGGTAAGACTCTTGGTTCATGCCATCGCTCCTACCGGGTAAGATTTTAGTTCTTGTCATGTTCATCTCGTAAGGTAAACTGAGCCGGTAAGCACTTACTGGTTAAGCGTCAAGTAAACGGCACCCAACATTTCAGAATTTGGGTGTACATAATGCTCCCTCAGTCCCTCCTTGGTAAGGGACCCCAATTTAGGATCAAATTTCAAACCTAATATCTTCAATGTGCAAATTATGGTGTATTTAAAATTTAAATTATCATCACTTTGTAGAACTTGTCATGAAGTTTAAAACAAGGTATCAGCTTTAAATCCATACTGATTTTAAGGTTGAATACAGCCTGCTTAATCTCCAAAGTCAAAATGGTAGGTTTTTTGAGGGAGTAAAAAATAGGACTTTTTGCTAACTACTGATATGCAGTTAATATGTAGAAGTAGAACTCATGTTTTATATGCCAGTAATGTTGCTTCTCCTAGGGGATGTGGTGGAATATCCCATCTACCTAGGATCCAGGTGTACGCAACAATTGTGGCCACTGAGTTATCAGGGGCTGATGTCTTACAGTCATAAATTGCTGGAATTAGTCTAGGCATAGCCTAGGATACCTTTAAAAATGTTGCTTCTGAGTTCTGAGAAACAATGGTTGATCCATTTTTATACTTTTCATTGGAGGCCAAAAGATGCTAGGGGTTCAGTCGAAAAGTGAATATACCTTCCTCTTTCCCCTAAACCTCAACTTCACAAAGAAGAATTCATTTACAATAGGAAGTCTTTAAAAAGTGTATGCAATAAATTTAGACATTAATAGTGTGCAAATCTGTGATTGTTGTTCCAGCTCTCTAGTCATCTTTTCTATCAATAAAAAAACATAGTGAAGAAAAGGAAATGTATTTTGACTTTTCAGATTGTTAAGGCTGTGATTTGCACAGATTTATAGACGATCATAGAGGTACACCGTACACTATTCAACATCGAAATGCTTATGAGCCAGGTTTGCAGTTGACTACAATGCTCTTTAGCAAAAAAGTTCATAATGATGGGAAGCAAGAAAGTTTTAGGTTATGCTGTAGGCTTGGGTTGTCTTTGGTAGTAATCCATATTTCTATACTCTGTGCACTTCAAACATATCAGTTGCAGATATTGGAAAAGGCTACAGGCAAAAGGGCAGTAGTTGTGAAGGTAAATACGTCATCACTCAGCTTAGAAGAGGGTGTGTGAGATGTAACCATTTTTTGTGGTTATTGGACTATGATATTATAAGTCAAGTTCACCATTGGTAATCTTAGTTTANGGGGGGGGGGGTTATATCTTGTATATTCTATCTTCCAGTTTATCTATCTTACTTCCTTTTCTTTAGGTACTGTTTTTGCATATGGACAAACCAACAGTGGAAAAACACATACCATGCGTGGGTCTAGTGTTGAACCTGGAGTCATCCCTCTAGCAGTGCATGATCTATTTGACATGATACAACAGGTAATAGTACCTCTTTGCAACTTTCTATTATCAACTATCTGAAACTTAAACGGTTTCATTTTCATCGTATCATGGAAAATAGAATTTTAAAAACAAGAAATGACATCCAAACTCCAAAGTGATAAGTGCAATGATCACTGGTTTCTCTAAAGTCCCATTTGGTTCCCTTCATCTCTGATTTAGCTTGTTCGACATTGATACTTTCTCTGTTGGATTTCCGGCCATCATTCACACATTTGATATTGGTTGTACCTGGTTTTATAATACTCTCTCTTTTTGCACCCACTTTTAGTATATCTACAACGAGATGTCCGTTTTTCAGACACTTTTATGTTGTCAAAGAAGTTTGCATTAGACTGTTATCCAATTGGATTTCAAGCACTTGGTTATCTATTCTTTTTCCTTTTGTTTTCTTAAAGCAAATGGATCGTGAGTTTCTTTTGAGAATGTCCTACATGGAGATCTACAATGAGGAAATCAATGATTTGTTGGCCCCAGAGCACCGGAAGCTGCAAATTCATGAAAGCATTGAGGTACATATTTTATGATATCTATTGTCCTTTTAACTGGTATATGCTTGTTTACGTTCTCTTTTATATTCATGTTTCGATATATAGCGTGGAATATTTGTTGCTGGTTTGAGAGAAGAAATTGTTACCAGTGCTAAGCAAGTGCTGGAATTCATGGATTTTGGTGAAGGTAATTCCTAATATAAATTCAAATTTCTTCTACCTGTAGTGTTTCTTTTGATAGAACACATGGGACGGTTATTTTCTGACTAAATGTTTTTTACTTCTAAATAAAAGATTTCATTTTCTGATTGGTTATTTCTTCTTACAATTTGTAGCTCATCGTCATATTGGGGAGACAAATATGAATTTACACAGCAGCAGGTCTCATACCATTTTCCGCATGGTATAGTTACTATTCTTCCTAATTTTTTCTTTTTTGAACTTGTTCAAGTTCATGAGATGAAATTTTGGCTCGTATAGATTATTGAGAGCAGGGATAAAGCTGAAGATGAATATGCAGAGAGTTCTTGTGATGCTGTTCGTGTATCTGTTTTGGTATGTGCCATGTAACATTGTATGTAACTACTGATTTTCTTTTTGGTTCACACTTATTTCTTTCGTTAATGCATCAGATGCAATACACTGCTGATTTATTTCTTAAATTTCCTTTATTTGTTATCAAAGAACTTGGTAGACCTTGCTGGTTCAGAACGAGCTGCAAAAACTGGTGCAGAAGGTGTTCGCTTGAAAGAGGGTTCCCACATCAATAAAAGCTTGATGACACTCGGGACTGTTATTAAGAAGCTAAGTGAAGGTGCTGAGAGCCAAGGGTAGGTTCATATGTCCCTGAGTGCGATCTTGTAAATCCTAACCCTTTTATATAAAATATATTTTATTGTCAAATGCAGGAGTCATGTTCCTTATCGAGACAGCAAACTTACACGTATCTTGCAGCCTGCACTGGGTGGGAATGCAAATACAGCCATTATTTGTAACATTACATTGGCACAGGTGAACCTTTAGATTTATACAGATAAATATCGTAGAAACTTTAGCATGTTTATTCAAGACCTTCTTCAAAGACGGGTCTAATATAATAAAAAAAGATGTAATTATCATTAGTGAGTGTGGGAAGTACTTCTACATTGAAGATAGAACTTACTCTTAGCTATTGAGTTTTTCTTGGACAAAATTGAAGGAGATTAAGGAGCAAGGGTACAACTTAATTCTTGTGCTTTTGTCATGGTTAATATTCTTTATAGTCGAATACTTTTCTGAGATTCAAGTGTTTATAGTGACAATTGATTTCCCATTGAATGGTTGAAGTATTTAATTTGTTGCATTTCGTATTTCAGCAGGTCATGTTTTTCTTTCTGTACTTGTAGTTAGCATATAAATAGAGTCACAACTAGTTCTGATTGTAAGAGTGATTTTTTTTCAGTTAAATTAGAATTTGAACATGGTGTCACAAACATTAAATGAATTGTATTGTTTGATGTGGCAGATTCATGCTGATGAGACTAAAAGCAGCCTTATGTTTGCAAGCCGAGCTTTACGTGTCACTAACTGTGTTCATGTGAATGAGGTTTGTTCTTAATTACTATGTTCATAATACTGTGTTATGTAACTCGTACTTGTCTCAACTTGATTCTATATTTCTTGCTATTTGGCAGATTTTGACTGATGCTGCTTTATTAAAGCGCCAAAAGAAAGAAATTGAGGAGCTCCGAGCAAAGTTACAGGTTGACCATTCATGCTCATGAAACAGTGTTCATTTACTCATTTAGTATGATACCTTCAAAAACACTTGCTTGCTATTAATTATTATTATAAGGTTTTTCTGTTTCTTTTTTGCTTTTGGTATGATCTTTAGGGTTCTCATTCAGACCACTTAGGAGAGGAGATTCTCAACTTGCGGAATACGTTGTTGCAGGTGGATAAAGCTTACCTAAATGATTTCCATGTGACAAACATTATGTGTAGATTTTTAATTGCAGTACTGTTATGTAGAGTGAATTGGAGAGGGAACGGATAGCTCTAGAGCTAGAAGAGGAAAAGAAAGCTCAGGCTGAACGAGAAAAGATGTTGCTTGAGCAAGCGAAGAAGATCCAAAACTTGAGTTCTATGGTCTTATGCTCTAGTAGAGATGAAGTCCGTGATCATCGAAAGAAGGTTTGATTCTATGGATTATATTTCTTCTCATCACATATCTTTTAATGTTTCTGATGGAGTACTTACTACTTTTTACTTAGAGATAATACTTCTTGTCCAAATTCTGCTGGCAATATAAAACATTGTAGTCCCTACTCCCCAAAAGCACTATCATTGAAATAAAAGTTTATCACCATATACGAGTGATGTCAAGAGTAGCATTCCATTGTTCACATTATATTCGATTTTTGATGCAAACAGGGAATTTCTAATGAAGATGATTTGCAAAATGCAAACCAATGTGCTATCTTCTTTAGTTGAAAATGATAATCAGGAGACCCCCAAGGTTTTAAAAATCCCAATCGGGACTCGAGGCGTTTTCCCTCCGTGAGGCGAGGCGTAAGCCTCGAGGCGGTCCAAGGCGTAAGCCTCAAGGCGTGTATATAATATATATATATATATATGTGTAT
>LUCG01084925.1:0-15119 GCA_001633085.1 Carthamus tinctorius | reverse complement strand
ATGAGAAGTAGAGAAGTGATCTCCACCACTCATCCGGTCAATAAAGACGGCTTTGACCGGTTAAGGTGGACGTGATCACAGAGGATTGACACGATTCATGGGAGAGTAAAGATTATTAAAGGGGAGACCACGGTCAAAGCCGCATTTATTGACCGGATGAGTGGTTGAAATCACTTATCTACTTCTCGTTTTTTTTAGCACTTCTCATTTGAACCTAATACTATATATATATATATATATATATATGATACATGATTATTCAGACTGTATATGCCACGTGACGTACTCTCAACTGTCCACATGTTCGCAATGAAAATTCAGTTTACAGTCGAACTTTCGTCTCTTTCTCACTATACACACACAAACCGTACAAACCACTTAATTACCTTAATTAAATTAGTAAAATTAATGACCATGATGAAATCTCCTCTATTTTTTGTATTTGAATTTTCTCAATACCAAATATATCATAAGTTAATCTTAGCAGTGGAATTTCTTAATCTAAGGTGATTAAATTGTTTGTAGTTCAAACATTAAAAATGCAGATATTTAGTCATTTTCTTTCCTAAATTAAACCACGTAAATCAAGAATATAATGATACACCATATATAATTATAAAAATCAAGAATTTTATAGGTCAATTTCAGTTTTGAATTAGTTCTTTTGATAAAACTGATCGGTTCACTTTAGACCATTAGTTATCATAAAACCGATCTCAATTGAACCTATCTCTTTCCCTATTCAACCAGTTTTTAAAACACTACCTTTCAAATTTTCTATGTATTTTATATAAGAATAAACAAATATTCAGGCAGTGGGTGAGATATATAGCTACAGTCGACCGACTTACCGTGGAGACACGTGTATCACCCCCGCGAGCCTCATATCTTTTAGACCCTCTTCGTCACCATAATCCCCACCACGTCATCCACGTGGCACAATGCATGTTAATCTCCATATCACCTGTGTAGCATGTATATATTCATCTGATCGTCCTCCATTCTTCTCCATATATCGTTTCATCATCATCAATAGCAAAGAATCAAGCTTTACATTCAGTTAATTACAAAAAAAGGGAAAGTGTCAAGAAAATGGCATCACAGCAGCAGCAATCAAGGAGGCCACAGGAGCAGATCTCGGAGGAGGAGAAAAGGGAACTCGACCAACGAGCGGCTCAAGGCGAGACCGTCATTCCCGGTGGTACCCGTGGCAAAAGTCTCGACGCCCAGGCACGCCTCGCTGAAGGTATACATAATTAGAAGAAAGTTCATGCAAGAATCATAATTTTTTAAGAGAACCGAGAACGAATCTAAGCCACTCATTCGGTTAATAAAGGTGGTTTTGACCGGTCCCTCCTTTAATAATCTCTACCCTTCCATGAAACGTGTCAATCATCCGTGATCATGTCCTTTATAACTGAAGATGTATGGTTGAGATTTGTCTCAGGTTCTCTTAAATTGATATGATTCTCGTATGAACCCACCTCTACGTAATTATGTGTTAATTAGTTACTTTTAACATTTCATCATGTAACTAACAACAATTAGACCCATATATAATTTTTGTTAAACCATCCATTTTAAAGATGAATTATTTTCTTTAACCAAAATGTATGTTTCGGGTAATTGTGTACATGTTAATGGTGTTATGTAATTAATTAGGTCGAAGCCGTGGAGGACAGACGAGAAAGGATCAGCTTGGGACGGAAGGGTACCAGGAGATGGGGAAGAAGGGCGGGCTGAGCACCACCGACAAGTCCGGCGGTGAACGGGCGGAGGAGGAAGGGATTCCGATCGACGAATCCAAGTACACCACAAAGTAGAAATAGAGCTGAATGATGGATGGTACCTAGTGTTTGGTTTTAGTTTGATGTTTGCATATGGGGGTGGTATGTAGTTTTAAGTGTCTGTAATAATTAAGTTGTCTGTCTGCATCTAGCTACTAGCTAGTACCGTACGTTGTCCGTTTTGTCGACTTTTCGTCACATCCTGCATAGTGCATTTCGTTTCGTCGTCTTTTCGTCGCATCTCCTGTGTTTCTGCTTGTGTTAATAAAAATCCTGCTTTTCTAGAAGTTGGAATATTTGATACATAGTTCTATATCTATAGATCATTGGTTTTCGTACTGTTTGGAATATTTGAGCTGAATGATGGAAGATCTTTTACTTGATTTATGTTCTCCAATGAAGTTGGAGTTGACAGAGTGGACGGTTTTAAAATATAAAATACTTGAGAATGTGTTCAGAAGATTTCGAAAAATTATGAAATTATGAAAATCAGTTTTTCCTTTTTAGAAGAAGTTATTAACAGAAGGGTTTCTGTTTTTATAAAATCTTCTAAAAATTTCTTCCCATGGCTTACAATTACAACAATAATTCTAAATCCTACTGACAAATCATATCTAGTTTAGTTGGTCATCTTAAGGACGATAATATTTTAGGGAGTCATTGACTAGGGCTACTTCCTTAATCTAGTTAAAGATTGTGGTTAGGGTCCTTCTTTAATCTAGTTAAAGATTGTGGTTGGACTAAGGTCCAACATAAGCCGGGCCGGGACAGCGACAGATTAGTGGGCTGTCTGTGGATGTCTGATACCGTCAGAAAGGTGGTGCCTACATGCGTAGTAGTCGTTTGTTGGCCTTCAAAAAAATTGTAAATCATGAAGACAATGAAATCTATATTTTTCAAATTACTAAACCACAAGGAAGAAAACCTTGAAATTTTTAACAAACCTCAGTGAACCAAATTCTTAATCTACTCTAAATTTCGACTTTCATGGCACTGTCGATATAACTCTTATTTTGGTAAATTTGAGTTTGGTTATCATTATCCTTAGGTTCTAACTCCTATTTGTAACCTCTTTACAGATAGTAATTACATCGATTTTTATAAATTTAAGTCTGGTTATTGTTACATCTTGCCCATCACGACACAATATTATCCGTTTTGCTTCACTAGCTCACGATTTTGTTTATGAAGACCCGGTGAGGACTTTTCAGGAGGATACCCATCCTGGTACTGCTCTCATTCAAACACGCTATACTGCAGCGTTCCAAGAACTTGCCGTGCGTCTAGCCTAAAAACGCGTTGTTGTCTTGGTAGACCAATATTTACTTATGAACCCAACATCTCTTCCGTCCACGACGATATAAGATTTGCCTAAGGTGTTACAGTTACCATTGTCCTATGTTCTAACTTTATTTATAACTTCACGACATATACATATGTTTAACATACTATTTCACCGTGTTAACTGTGACGTTTACTATTGTTATTTTTTTTACATGATTCTAAGACTCACACACATGTGTAAAAGGACTTTGTTTGAAAACCTATAGAATTTCAAAAACTTTAAAAGTCGGTGCATAAAGAGATATTTCATATGATTTTTACAATATATAAAGTTCTTAAATGATTAAACCCCTATATATGTATATGAGAACTTGTTCAAAAGACCGAGTAGTGTATCTCATGCAACCTTCCATTCGGTTATGTATTAGATTGATGGAAGACCAAAACTTTTGTATTAAATTGAATTGAATACGTACTAGTTAGAATTTATCCCAAAAGTATTTTATTGTACTCATTCAATGGTCTTAAAATGATATAATCAAAATGAATATATATTTATTCACAAAACACAAAAAGAACTCAATCAATGAAGAAAAAGCAAGGACAAAGAAAGGGTACTTGCACTTGGGCTTCTAGTGACTGGACCAAACAAAGAAAAAATCAACATGGTCCATTTGTGTTAATCTTCTTTTGTTGCCAAATATAGTATAATGTTTCTTTTTGTTCTCAATAACTTTAATTAAAAAGTTAGTTACATTTATTTCAAATGTCAACGGGCTTGTCGCCTAACGGTCACTAGTACAAAATAGGGTTTTATAAACGGTTATTTTGGACATTTATACGCGGGTTCTTTATAAATAACCGTGTATAAAAGGTACCTTTCATACGTGGTTTCATCACGTCAATCGTTTATGATTGTCAAGTAACTTTTATACACGCTTTTAAAATTAAAACCGTGTATAAAACCTTAATTTTAGCAACGGTTCAATATTAACCGTTTATAAAAGGGCCGGATCCAACTTTTATATGCGGTTTTAGTCGTTTTTATAAAAACCGTATATAATACAACGCGTGTAAAAGTCATATTTGTAGTAGTGGGCATTTGGATTGTTTATAAGGTGTCCCTCTCCCTACTGGTTGTGGGTTCGAGCCCCGTCGTGGACAGCGGTGTAGATTTAGAAGTAGATAGCTTGGTGTGTGTGTGTGTGTGTATTTTGTCGTTCAAAAAAAATAATAATATTAATAGTAAATACATTAATTAACCAATATTCATGATTTCATTCCGACAATATATTGCAAACTCTTAGGTGGCGTTTGGTTCGCAGATTCTGAATGAATCTGATGGAATTGGAATGTTGAATTCCATTAACCAGATTTCATTCCCTCATTTGGTTCATTCATTTCAACAAAAGGAATCTCTGAATTCCATCAAATTCCACAAATGAAGGAATTCAACATTTCTTAGCAACTACTAAGTATTCTGATGAAATGAAATTCAGTTTTTCCAAAATGTCACATATACTCTTGATCCAATATAACCAATAACGGTAAGTTATTTTATTAATTTTGTTCATAATTATTGTATTATTTTATTAATTAATTTAATCAATTTATTAAATTGTTTAATAACTATTTTCTTGAATTATTTTATTTTTATTAAAAAATAAAGTAATTAATGAATATTTATATAATTATTTTGTGCTTAAAAAATTAAATTTATCAAAAGAGTATTTTAGTCATTTACCAAAATTTTATTCTAATTCCAAAGCTAAATTTTGTGAACCAAATAGACAGATTCCAATTCTTTTAACAGATTTCATTTCAATTTTGCCAACCAAACAGGTGGTCAAAACTGAATAACTGACTATATTCCATTCCAATTCTTTCAAAGTCAAATTCTTTTGACAAATTTCATTCCATCAAAAAACATTCTACGAACCAAACGCCACCTTAAGCTCAAAATATAGATTTATCTTCTTATTAAAATTTAATTAATTACTTTGACATTAAATAACAATAATAAAAGTTACATCCATCTTAGTAGTATTGTTATATTGTCTATGTTTTAATTCAAAAAAACAAAAATATTTAAAAATCATGACACACACACACACACATAAGTTATTAAGTTAACATGAGAATTAGTTAACAAATATTGGATGCACGTTACGATGAGATGCACTTAGATAAGATGTGCATGATCATTCCCTGTATCAAGCGGGATTCATCGTGGTGTTGACACTAAGAGGCTGTTTGGTTCATGGAATTCAAATAAATTGATGAAATTGGAATTACAAATTATTTTGACCAAAGTCCTTAGTGATGTTTGGTTCTTAGGAAATAATTTACGTTAATTGTTAAATGAAAACTTGTGTGATTGGTGGTAAGAAATTACAACAAATATTTCATATTTAGGGAGACATCAGATGAGAACTGTGAGAACCATGCATTGATGGTGGATATGAGTTTCAGATAAGGAAAATGTTTGAGACAGACAATTCCTATTCTCGATACCCCTCCTAAAAATTGTTTTAATTCCCATATACCTTCTCTAAAAAGCAAGTTGGATGAAGATGTTTGTGAAAAAGTGAAAATTGTAACATTGATTAATTATTAAGAGATTAGAAAAGACAACAATCGAAATTGGAAGAATTTCAAAACTAGCAACAGTTGCATGAAAGTTATACCATTATGTTATAGTTTAAATGAGAATTCTAATGTGCCCTGTTTTCGGTCAATATTGTGATGTAGAGCCTTATTCTAACTCATTAAATATCAACAGATGAGATGTCAAGTTTAGCTTAATCAAGTGTTCAAAATTTAACTAATTATTTAGTTTTAGTCGTTGAATATGATCCTTATACTTTTACATTGTCTACCAATTTGACTACGCATTTTTGAATGCATTGATAATATGGCATACATCATATGAGTTTTATTAATATGTACATCAACATCAAAACTCACTCTTGACATTCACAATGCATAATTTAACTTGATTAGGACAAAAAATAGTATGTATGTACATAAACGTAACCCTTAATTATAGAGAAAATGAGGCGAAAAAACACAACATTTTTTTAAATACTATGACAAGTCACTTGAGGACCAAAGAAAGATTAGCCCAAAATTTAACTATTCATGTAGACTAGTTAAATAAGGCATACAGATATAGTTTATAATAAAGTTATCGACAAAATTAAAATGAAGTGTGGTTTTATAACTCAACTCAACGCAACATAAAAAACCCAAGAGGGTCATCTTATTATGGTGGTATAACCAAATTCTTAAAATGAACTAAATGCCTCCAAATTCTATTTCAAATTCAACTCATCAATATTTGACTTCGATTTCATGAAAGGTCTTGTTACTATGGTGGTATAACCTCATATATCATATCATTAAAGATAGTAAGTTATTGCACTATTATCTTGATAACAAATGAGCAATATATGTCGCCAATTAAAAGGCTAAGTCCGTGTTATAATCACTCAGGACGAAACTAATTTGGATTTTGTTAAGATATCAACATACATTCAAAAAGCCTTTAACACATGTCTTGTCATTGCACATTGTACATATCGGGCATCACGACATAATCACTTTTTAAAGATGCTTTTATTTCATCAGAGAGACTTTTTTTAACCATTATTAACTTGATTGTCGAAAGTTATCTCTAAAATGTAAACCGTGAAATAACCATAAAAGTTAACTTGTTTTCAAAAATAATAAAAGAATTCAATTTTAAACTGTCTTAGGTAAACAATTTTGATGTATTAGACCATCCACATCCGTAGACTGCCTTGCCAGTCAACCCAATCGCCACATCAGCTTTCCATTAGCTTACCAAACCCAATCCAATCTAACTCAATCCATCCACACCCGTAGACTCTCAACCTAATATGAATAATTAAAAAAAAAGAGAGAGAAAGAAGAGAGAGAAAGAGAGAAAGGAGATGGAGGGTGGGGTGGAGTAGGTGGGTATAATCTAAGCAATCGGCAAGCACACACCCAATTTGTTCCATGCCGATCGGCCTCGACGGTGTTGCCGATGGAACCGATCGACAAAACACCAAACCGAAGCCTTTGTCGATGTGGGGTACGGATGGTCTTATATCTATCAATAACAAATTATACAAACTTTTCTTGAGCCATGTAAAATAAAGTTTTTTCTTTTTTTTAATTTTATAATAATAAGGTTTGACTATTTAAGAAGTTAAATTACATGATTAAAACTATAAAAATTGATGATTTGATGCCGATTTGGAAATTAGGAAAGTGTTGGATAATATACGAACAAGATGACGAATCAAGTGATGCCATAGAAATTTTCAACAACAAATGTTTGACCAATTTGCATGTGGTCGGTTGGATTGGATGATATATCTAACGACGGTGATGAAACAAATGACTAAAACACCCACATCATAAGACCTATTCCCATGACTAACTAACCGCCGCCCATTTAATTAACAACCATCCTGCAATATCCACTTGTACGCTACGCTTCATGATATAAACATAGAAATTATATTAATCTCGAATTTTATAGATCGGATAATTCATGTCAGTGGATGACATTCTTGTCTATCCGGGTTCGATTCATGGGGTGAGTATGTGGTGATACCCTGACCATGGATCGACTTACGTGTCAGTCCATCATAAATGAGAACTAGTCGGGTGCCCGTATGGACTCCGGATACCTCGTCGACTTCATGTTAGGATGTGTGCGTGAGTTAACTGTAGTTCAAAAAAAATTAAAAAATAATAAGCCAATAAGTTAAAAAATGTGTAGGTTAAAAAGTAGGGTTATGATGTTATATGAAAAAGAAAAGTCAAAAGCCAAAAGTCAGGTGTTCTTTAGAGCATCTTCAACAGCTTCTCCATTTTGGAGAAATAAAAAGTCAAAATCTCTATAAAAAATCATCTTCATCTCCAACAAATTCTCTATTTTGGAGATTACATAATTAATTAAATTATTAAAATATTAAATGCAACAAATAAAAAATTACTTCTCTCTCCTAATATTTATTTGAATGTAATTTCATTGGTTGAAATAGCTTCTCTCTTCTAAGTAATCATTTTTGGAGACATCCCCAAATTTGGGGATTTTTATCATATTTCTCCTACTTTCTCCATTTTAGAGAAAGGTTTAGGGAAGCTGTTGGACCAAAAAATCCATAAAATCTCTATTTTGTAGAAACTGTTGAAGATGCTCTTACTTTTAAAAATCTCATTTTCTAAATGTATCAAACAAGTCATTTTAAAAAGTGTTTTTATCTTTACGAAACTCTTTTTTAAATTTATTTGCTTTTTAAAAAGTCAGTAAATCATTTTCAAACACTGAAAATAAAAATGTAAATTATTCACATTAATTTAATTTGAAATAAACATTTAAGGTTTTGGAATAATAATAGATCCATTGTGTTATATTAAATATATATTTTTTTAATTATTTGTTTAAAACCTTTTAATCAAACATCCTACATAAGAAAATCGAAAAAAAGGAAAAGGGAAAAAAAAAGAAAAAAAAAAAGCAGAGGTGGAGATTTTAAGGGTGTTTGACCGTTGACAAGATTTGGTCTTGTGTGTACAAAATATTTGCTCATTTAATGAATTTACATGCGAATGCCATCCCATGCATGCAATCACTTCATACATTTCCCCACTCTCACCTTTGGCGAGTGGACATAACCTACACTTCATTTTGTTAACAAATTATAATTAGAGTGGATTACATTTTTGATCCCTCGTATACGACTGCTACTGGTTTTTGTCCTCATAATTTGTAATGTACATTTTTGGTGTACTTTTTGTGTTTCACAATCGATATTAGTCACTTCCATGGACGTGGTTAAAAAGGGTTCCACTAGGTGCATCAATATGTCCCTCATGTGAGGGACAAATTGGTCTTTTACCCTTCTTTTTTCCTTCCACCTTCTTCAAACACAAGAATATTCAGGATGCAGATAATGAGATGAACCTAGATGATGAATATTCAAAATCAAATGCCACAAGGAAAGACCTAGATGATGAACATTAATGATAAACTTAGATAAACATTCATATATGATGAGATTGAAACACAAGATTGTTATTGAAAACGACAATCGCAAATTCAAACACAAAATCAATACACTAAGAACATAAACATTTTTATATAAGTTCGTTGAAAAGGATTGTCATATAAATCAAAACCCAAAATCACATCAATAAAGTCAAATCGCTAAGGGTAAAATCTCGAAATCAATATCAGATGTATTATTCCCCAAACCTTACTTGTATTTGGATCTAGATCTACATATAAAATACCTAAATTTGACTCGAACCATCAACTTAATCTAGATCTACATCGAACATTCTACTACTTCCAAACCTGAATTTGGATCTCCATCGAGTCGTCATCTGCATCATTAAAGTTCAATACAACTAAGACAACAAACAAAAATATCTTTAATACGATGATGGTGATTGTGTATTAAGCAGGTAGATGCCAATTGTCCGATAGAGGATAGAGGATGGTGAACTCTAGACAAAGAAGGGAGAGGGTAGAATTTCTGGCCACTGCTAGCGATGTTGATCTACTGCGACGACCGATCGTGATGGTGTTGATCTAGTGCGACATATTGGAAGGTGAGGACAGTTTCAAGATATGGAGGTTTGTGGGGGTGGGGGTCCACAACTTGCAAGTTTCGGGTGAGGGACCCACAATTTAGAGGATTCAGGATATATATTATAGTTTTTTGTTTGTTTATAACGTAAAATGTTAGTGCATTTTAGCTTTTAAAAGAAAAAAGAAGGATAAAAAGATGAAACGATCCATCACAGACTGACGGTAAACATGACCAACTTAACGAAGCCAATTCAAATAATGATTAATGAACATGATTTATAAAAAAATAAATTAGGTTGATTATCAATTGTGGTAAATGTCCAAGAAACCAGGAGTTTTCTTATCCCAAAAGAAAGAAAACTTAAGCTTACAATTAAACATATATTTGTTTGTTGTGAACTTGGTTGAACTTTGTTTTTAAGACAAATAATAAAGCAAAAATAGAAAGAAATTTTTTTAAAAGGAGAAATGTATAGAAAGTCAAACTTAGTGTTCCTCACGCACTTGCAAAGCGCGTGAAGTAATAAGAAGAATAAAATCCGCCATTAACAAACATCATCCAACTTGAGTCTAAAGCCGTTACCGTCAAATAAACGTCGCTATCCATGACTCTTCTCCCGTGTATATATATATATATTTAAACCAACCTAGGCACCAAAATTCCAAATCAAGTTATAAATTAGGAATTCTCTCATTTTCTCCGTCAACGAACCAACCGGAAAAAAAAAATCACAAAAAATTGAAAACCAACAAATCGCCGGTAACATGCCCTGTGCCGTTGCAGTAACGAACTCGCCGGTGTTCTTACCATCACCGATGTTCCGTAATCCGATGCTTTCACCGTCGTCATCGATCTCTCTCCACCACACATCCTCTCCGACGCCGTCACCTCCTCCGTCGTCGTCGTCGTCGTCTCTTCACAAGCACTCGAAAGGATCATACAACGAAGGATCGATTGTTAATTGCGATTCGAATCCGTCGTCTTCGTCGTCGTCGGTGGTGTTGAAGAGGAAGAGGCCGGCCAGGATTCAGATTCCGTTTGCACCGATGAGTTTTGCGGATGAGGTTGCGAAACCGGATGATGATGATCCGTCGGAGATCGATGAGGAAGGGGAGGAGTATTCGGTGTATTGTAAGAGAGGGAAACGAGGAGCCATGGAGGATCGGTACTCTGCGGTTGTAGGTCTTCAAGGAGATTCCAAACAGGTATTATATATATATATATATATATATATCTCGATTTCGAATGATTTTCATGATTTCATCTGTTGATTACGTTGAAATGGTAGATTTGAAGACATCGATTGTGCAAATTTTCGTAAACGATTAAAATCTGTAATCTCAGTCAAACTCATAACAGAAATTGATAAGATGCGCTGAAATTTGACTACATTTTATTAGATACGAACTTGATCAATATGAAGAACTCTAGAGGTTAATGAGATATTAGAATAGATATTATATCCTTTTTGATCAATTGTTGTGTATTTTCTGGATCTATTGTTTGTATTTATATGGATGATCCATGATTACAGGCCTTATTTGGAGTTTTTGATGGCCATGGAGGTGCAAAGGCTGCAGAATTCTCAGCACAACATTTAAATAAAAACATAATGTCCGAAGTAGCAAACAAAAACGAAGATGAAATTGCAGATGCTGTTAGAGAGGGTTATCTGGCAACGAATTCGGAGTTTCTAAAAGAAGATGTCAATGGTGGCACTTGTTGTGTGACTGCATTGATTCGTAAGGGCAACCTTATAGTCTCGAATGCAGGCGATTGTCGTGCGGTTATGAGCAGAAACGGTGTGGCGGAAGCTCTCACTTCTGATCACAAACCTTCGAGGAAAGACGAAAAAGACAGAATCGAAGGCATGGTAAGTAGCATAAAAGTTATACACCATTTGTCATTTGTGAATTTTATTTATACGATTGGAATCAAAATAGCAAATGTGATTGTTTCGAAGGATGGTGTGAGAAGTTGAGGTTAACATGAGAAGTGGATTTGAACCGATCGCTTTTAATCTCAAATCCTCCATGGATTATGCTTTCGAAAGGGAATTGATCCGGTGCATTAACTTCAACTTCTCATTGGAACTCAACCCATGTGATTGTTACCCGTAGAAGTAGAAATGGATAAAGGAGAAGGAATGAAATCTTATTGTTTCGAAATTTGGTGCGATTGTAGGGCGGATACGTTGATTCTCGCAATGGTGTTTGGAGAATACAAGGTTCACTTGCGGTATCAAGAGCCATCGGAGACAAACATCTCTCGAAATGGGTGATTGCGGAACCAGAAACAACGATACTAAACATTAGACCCGAATGCGAGTTCTTAATCCTTGCTTCCGATGGCATTTGGGACATGGTAAATCCTACCCGCATTTCTGATTCTTGATTCTTGATTCTTCCCCAAAACACAGTTTTAAGTACATTCAAAGTTGCTAATTCACTCTACATTTAATGTTTTTCTCAGGTCAATAACCAAGAAGCCGTGGACATTGTTCGCCCTCTTTGTGTAGGAATCGAGAAACCCGATCTGTTTTCTGCTTGTAAGAAGCTCGTTGGCTTATCGACAACAAGGGGTTCTTACGACGATATGAGCGTTATGGTTATCCGACTGCCTCGTTTCTCTTTTTGAACATTTAACAGTAGTTAAGCCTGATTCTAGAAAGCCTAATACATAAACCAAAAGCACCTAAAAGATCCCACTAAGAAGTAGAACAAGATGATTATGCCTCCACCGTAAAAAATAGAGAGGTTGTTCTCGTGAAGAAGATACTATCGATCATGGAGACAAAAGTATTAAA
This sequence comes from Carthamus tinctorius, assembly GCA_001633085.1. Classification (NCBI taxonomy): domain Eukaryota; kingdom Viridiplantae; phylum Streptophyta; class Magnoliopsida; order Asterales; family Asteraceae; genus Carthamus; species Carthamus tinctorius. Next base: position 2,628 of record LUCG01084925.1, on the reverse strand, counting down.
TGTTTAGACTCTTAGTTCTATATTTTTGATTTGCACAATCTAAGTTTCATTTATATGTAATCTTATTTGATGGAACCACTCAATGAAAATGCAAATTTCATAAGTGTATATTTTCACAATTTGTATACGAATGAGTTTTCTATAGATGGAAAAGAACTTGAAAAATACATGTATACGAAGAGGGTACGTAGTGATTTAATTATTTAATGTGTATATTATTACCAAGGACTTAACAATCATATTAAATTCCAAGAAACAAATGAACACGGATTCATCCGGTTGGATTGTGTTCAAATGATCGTAATCCAATTTCCAAGCAATACATACGCAATAAAAGGACACTTTGTTTATGTGGTTGAGTCTGCTTCAGGTCGAGTTATCACGCATTAGACTGGTCTGGTTTGTTAGGTTTTCTCAACATCTCTAACCCAAAGGCGCAGGATCGTATAAGAATCTGAGTTAACAACGAGAAACGTGAGAAGTGGATCTGAACCATTTATCACTTTTAATCTCACGCCCTTCCATAAATTGCGTTTTAGAAGGGAACTGATCCGATGCATCCCATCGTAACGTACATCTATTTCTCATCCAACAGTAAACAACCACTTCTCAAACTTCTCACCAAATACTAACACTTTTTCATCGGGACCCAACCCCTATCCAAAATTAGTCGAGATACATACAAGTTCATCTAGAAGAGAAAGCAAACATGATCCAGGTTTTTTGATACATATATATATTTGAGTTGACCAAATAAACGAATCCGATTATGGTCCACTTATTAATGTTTTATTTATTCCCCCCCTGATTTAGGTGAGTCAAATAACTTAGGCTTAAAAATAGATTTGGTTTTGCATGGATTATATTGTGCAAGTCATTGGGCGGGGGAACATGAAAAAAAAAAACTGCTTCTATTTCCAAAAGCAGCCGCTCATAATTCATATTATATACATCACACATGGTCAACCGGACGGTGCCTGCCACTCTTATACTAAAATAATGCTTTTTTACTCCTTTTTTTGGGCATCACGTTTTCATGCCATTGATTGACTACTAATATTAATTTCATATAAACAATTGCCTTCTTTTGACAAATTAATCTCTTTTTCTTATGGAAACATGAAATATGATTTTGAAAAATATAGTTTGATACTCTCTAGAATCGATGTATTCGGTTAAAAAGTGGTATCGAAGTCGATAGATAATTGTAACTAGATGTAAAAGATATGATTCTATGGACCAAATAGGAACTTATATTAATAAAATTGAATTGTATATTTTATATTTAGATTTATCTATCATCTTAGTTCCTCCATTTGTTGTGTGTATGTAGCTTAGTTTAACAAATAACAACAAGACTTTTACAACGGATAGTCCTAATCCAATTTAGTCATGGTCGCATGAAGTTAAATATAATAATCTATGTAAGATTTCAGTCGTTGTAGACTCAAATTAAGGTTGTCTTAATCCAATTTAGTCATGGTCGCATGAAGTTAAATATAATAATCTATGTAAGATTTCAGTCGTTGTAGACTCAAACTAAGGTTATCTTACAAAGGAGTGCATACCTCGTCTATCAAACATGTTTTAAAAAACTGTGGGTCCAGATATGGACAAAACATACCATATGTGATACGGTTGGCTTGGGAAGTTACAAACGATATCATAGTAGGATACCAAACTGATGTGTCAAGGAGGAGACTGATGGTGTGCCAAGGGGGACATTGAACTCCCGAAGGTGGATTATAAATCTCACATCAGTCGGAATGAGACTATGGGGTTGTTTGCCAACTTCTTTTCGGGCAAACGATTACTGGTCAAATTTTCACATTCAACCACATTATCGTATAACATTATTGGCCTTACAAAACGGATTATTGGTAACCATTTTAAACCTAGTAAGCGCTTACCAGATAAAAGTCATTTTCAACACTTACCGTGGTAAGAGTTTCGGTCTTTAGCTCCTTGCCTTGTCTCTTACCGGGTAAGTATCTCGGTTCTCGTCATGCTCAATCAATAAGGTAAATGACATTAGTAAGCGCTTATCCCAGTAAGTATTTTGTAAATGGCCATTAAGATTTGCCCTATAAGAAATTATATACATTTTTATCATATGCTTTTTAAAATTGTAACTAGTAAGTCTATGTGTAAACAAAATAAATAATATCTTGTATTATATTACAATCTAGACCTTAAAAAATCCACTACATGTAACCATTTGTTGGGGATGTTAAACAAAATATTAAATAATAATCGATATGCATAATAATCATAGATAATTAATATTATAATAATATTTAAAATATAGAGACCAAAATTATGATCTTCAAATATACAAGTTAGATTTTGATGACCTCCATTTTTATAAGGTGAGTTGAAAAGATAATTTTTATTTACGTGTTTAGTGATTGATTGGAAACAAGGTTCTAAATGGCGTAAGACGTGGCGTGGCGGCGAGGCCAAACCTCAAGTATTAAGAGCCATGGCGAAGCAATGGTGTTCTCAAGGCGTGACTTAGGGCGTCAAAATTCTTATTCATATAAAATATTATATATAAGAGCATATGTTTTGTATTGTCATTCAATTTTAATAGTAACAAGCAAGTTAAAATTAGGTTATATATATATA
>LUCG01084889.1:0-11248 GCA_001633085.1 Carthamus tinctorius | reverse complement strand
CAACCCGAACCCAAACTTTATTCGGGTAGCTCGGGTTCGGGTAGGGCGGTTTTCGGTTTTTGGTTTTTTGCCTAATTTACGGTTCGGTTTTCGGGCGGGAAGGTGCAACGATGGTGGTGTAGGTCGGCCGAGTGTTTACACCAACGAGAAGGTGCAGTGGCCGGAAGGTGCAAGCCGACCGACTCTTTAGCGTCGGGAAGGTGTAGCGGCGAAGGAGGTCACAGATGACCGGAAGCTGCTGCCGGAAGGTGCATAGGTCGGCCGGAAGCTGCTGTCGGAAGGTGCATAGGTCGGCCGGAAGCTACAGATGGCTGGAAGGTGTAGGTCGGCAGAGATTGGGAGCGAGGTTCACCGATGAAAGATCGTTGATGTTGAGATGAGTGGAAGAGGGTGACGATCGATGTGAGACATGAGAATAACATTTGGGTTTTTTGGGATGACTATTCTTGGTCAAAAGGGTAGGGAAGTAATTTTTTTGTTTGAATGGGGACAAGTGCCCCTTCATGACTGTGCCAAAAAGCCAACAATTTTTTCAATAAGCCATTAGTAAACAACATGGTATAGCTGTGCGAATAAGCATTTTGGACCATTAAGCTCATTAAGTCATAAGTAAACGGCCCCTGAGTAAGAGATGGATAAATTAAAAAGATAGGATTTTATTTTTTAGTGTGATATTACATAAAAAATTATAATGTTACACAAACAACAACAACAAAATTTTAAATTATAATTGACTTGAAATAATTTTCTTAAAGTAGACAAATTAAATGCTTTATTTTTTAACATGGTAAGTTGACCAGTTCTTTAAAAAAATTTATTTTCAAACACATTAAATTGAAAAACTTATAAATCAAAAATACGCTATATGTCTTAATACATAAGAAACGATTTGTTATGATTTTTATAAATAATACAAAATTTTCAAAGTGATATATTTATATTAGAGTTTGATGTATCTAGCATATGCAAATCTTAATTTATCATATGTAAAACCAAAAGAAGAATCATCCAAGAATACATGATCAAATCAAATACATGATCAAATCAACTACTTGAATGGAAACGCAAAAAATAACTTTGGTGGAAACAAGAATACATTGTGAGAATTAGAGAGAGAGAGGCTGTGAACAGCAGTCGTATATTGATAGAGAGAGTAAAAGTTTACAAGTACATCAAGAAGGAAAAATAAAGAGACCTATGTTATTTATACAACAGTTACAGAAATGGGCCAAGGCCCATGGGCTATACTGGACTGTACAATTAACTTTAACACCCCCCTTCAAACTTAAGCAGAGGAAGAATGACTCAGATTGAGTTTGGAAACAAGATCCCGAAATCGTCCGAGAAAATGAGCTTTGGTGAAGATATCAGCAGGCTGATCATGGGTAGAGATGGGCTGAAGTTGGATAGTGTTGCGTACAACATGTTGTCGAACAAAATGACAGTCAATTTCAATGTGCTTCGTGCGTTCATGGAAGACATCATTGTGAGCAATCTGTATGGCACTGGTGTTGTCACACCATAGAGGAGTTGGTGACTGTTGAGGTGCGCCTATGTCAGACATTAACCAGCGTAGCCAAATGAGTTCTTGGGAGGTGTCTGCCAGGGCTCGGTACTCAGCTTCAGTACTAGATCGAGCAGTAAGAGATTGCTTCTTACTACGCCAAGAGATGAGTGAATCACCAAGAAAGAAGCAAAACCCAGTGGTGGAACGACGATCAGTCATATCGCTATCCCAATCAGCATCCGAGAATCCGCGTAGCGTTAATGACGATGTGGAAGAGAAGTGCAAACCATGAAACATAGTGTCTTTCAGATAACGTAGAATCCGTAAGACAGCACCATAGTGATCAGAACATGGGGTTGTCATAAACTGACTCACAGTATGAACGGCATAGGCAATCTCAGGCCTAGTAACTGTGAGATAGATGAGCGAACCAACCAGCTGACGATATAGAGTAGGATCCCGTAAAGGAGAACCAGCATTTGGTGTCAGATGAAGATTGTGTTCCAACGATGTGGAAACCACTTTGTTGTCAGTAAGGCCAGCTTTGGAGAGAAGGTCTGATGTGTACTTGGCTTTGACAGAGATAAGTGCTTGTAGTATCTGATAAGACTTCAAGTCCAAGAAAATAATGAAGTTTTCCCAGATCCTTCACTTCAAAGATGGTGCTGAGAGACTGTTTGAGAGAAGCGATGTCGTCTGAGTCACTCCTAGTAATGATCATGTCATCAACATATAGAAGGAGTAGGATGCAACCAGAGTCAGTGGTACGAGTAAATAGCCCAGAGTCATAATTGCTTGCAGAGAAGCCCAAAGAGATGACTGTATTACTGAATTTTTCAAACCAAGCACGAGGAGCTTGCTTGAGTCCATAGAGGGCTTTGCGAAGGAGACAAACATGACCTGGAGGAAGAGAAACACCAGGAGGAGGAGTCATGTAGACTTCTTATGATAGATCACCATTCAAAAAGGCATTCTTGACATCCATCTGAAACAGGGCCCATCGTTTCGTAGCAGCAACGGCGAGGAGACTTCGAACAGATGTCACACGGGCGACAGGAGCAAAGGTCTCCTCATAATCAATTCCATACTCCTGGTTGAAACCCTTTGCCACAAGACGGGATTTGTATCGATCAATAGACCCATCAGACTTGGTTTTGATCTTGAAGACCCATTTCGATCCAATTGGTCGTTTTCCAGGAGGTAGGGAGACAGAGTCCCATGTCTGAGCTTTGTCAAGGGCTCGAAGTTCCTACTGCATAGTTGTTTGCCATTGGGGACTTGAAGAAGCTTCCTTGTAGGAAGTAGGTTCATGATTTGATAACAACATGGCATAACAGTGATAATCACGAAGATGAGCAGGAACCTGTCTTACCCAGTCGGAACGTCGAACAGTCTCTGATGATGTAGATGCAGGATCCGCAGACTCTACAGACGGCTCAGATGTAGGCAGCGGAGATGGAACAGATGATTGAGTCAGAGGAGGCTCAGGGACAGGTGCGGAAGGAAGAACTGTGGCAAAAGGACCAGAGATCGAAATAGGTATGGTGGATGGTGTATCCAAGGGGATTGAGGAGTCCGTAAAAAAAGGAGCAGTGGAAGAGAGATTTGACTCCGAGTTTGGCATAGCATAGAAGAGAATATGTTCCCAGAAAGTGACATGATGAGAGATGCGAAGTCGTTTGGAGATAGGATCCCAGCAACGATATCCTTTATGTTCGAATCCGATTCGGGAAATGGACAATCAGGAAATGCCAAAAAAATCCGAATCGGAAAGGTGTAAAATCTGAATCGGAGAAGATAGTCGGGATACGACTAGGGTTTTGGGAGGCGTCGGGATGCGACTAAAAGAGTGGTGATACCACAGAGGCGATAAGGAGGGCTCTTAGAGCAGCCACAAGAGGAACCCAGAAGGAAGCGTAGCGGAAGTCACAAGCGATGGTGGTGATGAGAGAGTCTAAAGCTCTGATACCATGTGAGAATTAGAGAGAGAGAGACTGTGAACAGCAGTCGTATATTGATAGAGAGAGTAAAAGTTTACAAGTACATCAAGAAGGAAAAATAAAGAGACCTAGGCTATTTATACAACAGTTACAGAAATGGGTCAAGGCCCATGGGCTATACTGAACTGTACAATTAACTTTAACATATATTATTCATCGAATTGAATTAAACAACTCGAAAGAAAACCAAGAAACCATATGTATACAACGAATCAAATAAACACAATTGAAATTAAGAATTCGTACATATATATAATGGATTTAATAGATTTAAACAAAAGTAGCACATTTGCAAGGGATTGAATGAACACAAAGGATAAAACGTAAAAAAATCCATACCTTAGTTGGCATCTAAAACTCCATCACGTTTCTTCAACAAGTCTTTGAAATCACAATCAAAACTTCAAACACGAATCTAATCTCAAACCCTGCTATTGGTTTTTGAAACTCGAAATATTTAAAAACAATTCTCTCTTTTTTTTCTTTAGTTACGTCAATGAGATAATAAAATCATCTTTATTTAACTATCAAACTACTAGCTGCCAACTAGGAGGAGGTTATCCTAAAATCTTCAAGTTTTTCTTATTGACAAGACTAATCCCTTAAAATTTTCAAGGATTTCAAACTCGAACCAAAATATTTATTTGTATAATATTTTCATATAAAATTATAGGATATTACAATCTATCCTCAAAGAAAATTCCATCATTGGAATTCAAATAAGCAAAGATATCAAAAACTAGTGTTATATCACATCTTTTGAATTATGAACGCATATGCTATTTCTTATAATTGACAATTCTAGAAATAATTACGGCATCAGTCAACCAAATCCTCGATAAAATTACATCGTCAAAAATACATAAATAACTTGAGTTTTTACAACTCATCTTTGCTTAACCGAATTAGTCCTCCAAATTTATATACCCAAATTAAGTCTTAATGCATTAATACTCACGTGTCACATTTCAATCTTAACACAACATATGAAAGACCAAAAATCATTTCAATGTAGTAGCTAACATCACCTCATGAATGCCATTCTACCAACTCTAAAATGGAATAAAAATATCCACCAAACGCCAACAATTTCTATTTTCTAATACACTGGGTGTGAAAAGCTACAAAGTTATGGATTGTTCTAAGCCAAGGAAGGTAATTGTTTCAAAAGATGTGACTTTTTGTAAGATCAATTCAACAAGTTAATCACTAAGAATTCATATATGAGAATCACAAAGTCGTGTGTTTATTGAATGAAAACCAAATGTACAAAGGTTTCTCTCTACACACACTTCACATTCAAACGACTCTCATAAGTCATAATGAATTCCCAAGCAATCCATACCTTTATATACTAGGTACTAGGGGTGAGCAGAAAAAACCGAAACCAAACCAAAAACCGAAAAAACCAAACCGAAAAAACCGAACCAATACTAAAGCCGACGGTTTTGGTTTTTAAAAATATATAAACCGATTTTTTCGGTTTGGTTCGGTTTTATGTCTCAAAACCGAACAGAATTAAAAAACCAAAAGCGAACCGAATATTAGGGTTTATAACTCAAAATAATATGTCCGGCCGTATTTGAAGTAACATATTGCCTTGAATACACATGTATAATTCTTAAAACACCATCCATTTCTTTATTTTGCCATCATAATTAATAAGATGGATTATCTTTAGCTATCATAATAAATTATATAACACAAGATTGTGTCTATCCATATATGTAGTTACTTCCATTAAAAAATGTATGTAGTTACTGACTCAAGACATTTAGGGGCTAACTTAATGAGCATTAAGACTTTATGTCTTATTCGGTAAACAATACATGATTATTATATTATGTGGTTTTTGGTTTTNCGAATCAAAAACCAAAAACCGAACTTAAAACCGAAAACCAAAAACCGAAAAACCGAATGGTTTTGGTTTTGGTTATTCTAAAAACCGAAATTTCCGGTTTGGTTTCGGTTTTACCCCAAAACCGAACCAAACCGAACCAAGCACACCCTTACTAGGTACTAGATACATGCAAACTCAAGTCTAATGTCTCATATTATAATATTGAATATTAAAATTCGGTACGAACCTTTTTTATAAAACTTTTAACTAATTAGGACAATATTTGTTTCCTAACACTTTTAATGAGACTTCCATGATCCATCAAGCTACTAGCTCTACATATAAAGTTGAGAAACCATTGGAGGCAAGGCAAGTAAGGATACATATCGAGTTGAGGTGGAGTTGACGACATCATCTACCATTATACCGATTTCTTCACTGTTTTCTTCATCGAGCACTAGTGATCACCCTATATTTGTTATCTTGGATGGCAAGACCTCCTCACTATCTTCGTCGTATATCTTACCTCCTGTGAGGTATGCTCATGTTGATTGTGTCACTTATGCTCTTACGGTCGCTGAAGGTATATAGTTTATGTTAAAGCCTACATGCTTTGATGAGCGTATTCAGTTGCTGACAAACATAGTTGGATGGTTGCTATTCACAGTGAGATAAAGCCATTACACGAGAATGGCACCTACGATCTTGTCTCGACTCCAAAAGGAAAGAAGCTAGCCAAGTGCACGTGGGTGTATAAGCTGGAGAATGTCGTTTATCCAGGTGGATAAGCTCGTTTGATTGCTAAGGGCTACAATCAAATACCAGGTATCGATTATATTGACATTTATTCTCCCGTTGTTAAACATACATCTATTTGTGCATTGTTTGGATTAGTTGCTTCTAATGATTATGAATTAGAGCAACTAGATATGACTACAACATTCTTAAATAGTGAGCTTGAGAAGGAGATTTATGCAACAACAATTGGGAGTTTTGTAGTTCGGTGTAGGAAGGACTAGGTATGCAAGTTGAAAAAAATCTCTCTATGGTTTCAAACAATCTCCAAAACAATGGTATAAGAGGTTTGACTCTTTTGTGACTGGTCATGAGCTGCAAAGGTGGACTTATGAAGTTGTGTTTACTACAAGAAGTGTGACGACAGATGATAGTTTATTTATTCATGTACATGGATGACATGTTAATCGCATCGAAAGATATGAAGGAGATTCTAGTGATAAATAAACCTGTTGAATGTTAAGTTTGATATGATGGACTTAAGGGTTATTTTTATGGATGGAAACTGTGCATGATAGAAGTGCTAGGACCTTGCATATTTCTCAAAAGAGTTACATCGAGAAAGTCCTACGCCAATTCAATATGCATGATGCAAAATCGATTACCGCACCCCTAGCGGCTCACTTTAAGCTATCATCTGCTCAAAGTTCTACTTCAGAGACTGATGTGACTGACATGGCAAGTCTACCATATTCCAGTCCCGTTACTTCCTTGATGTATGCTATGATCTGCATGCACCCTAATTTGGGTTATGTAGTTAGTATGGTTAGTAGATGTATACCGAACCCAGACAAGGAACATTTGAAGGTAGTCCAGCAGGTATGTTTGACATCTCCTAGGTACGTAATCTATGAGTTTTTGTTTTAAATGGCGTCTTTGGCTATATTGATTTAGATTGTGCCAAAGATATTGATAGCTGGAGGTTGATTTATGGGTATTTGTTCACTTTGGGTGGTTGTGCATTAATTGGAAGGTACAATTACACTCTATTGCATTCTCAACAACCGTAGCCGTATATATATGGCTATTACGGAAGGATTCAAGGAGGCGATTTGGTTGAAAGGTTTGTTTTGGTGAACTGGATGAGTCATACAATGTAAGGACGATGTTTTATGACAATCAAAGTGCAATATTTCTAGCACATGATCAATAGTTTCACAATCAAACGAAGCACATTGATGTGCATTATCACTTTGTGCGGGAAGTCATTGCTCGAGGTGAGTTCAAGAGGTGAGCGAATTTCATACTAATGACAATCATGCAGATCCGTTCACCAAATGTCTTCCGACAGCCAAGTATAGCTTGTGTTTAGACTTGATCTTTCGAGATGCAATTAAGTCTCAAGGACTCTTGGTGGAGGAAGTATTATTTCATTTTCCAGAGAAGTTGTGAGGATCTTCTATCGTTTTTAATTGATCTTTGAAGGTTGTTGGAGATGAGTTTTGTTACAGGTATTGTGTTGGCGTTTCGTTTGGATTTGTTCGTGAGAAGTAGATCGTAGATTATTCCTTTTCCACAATATGGTTCTCACGTTGCGCATCGATTTTGGGTTGGTTTCAAAACGTTTTCATTTCAAAGTTAACATCCGGTTTCTGGAAAGAAATTAAAGAAGATTTATTACAATACCTAAGAAATGAAGACATGTTGCACAATCTATATTCATATTGCAAACTAAGGAGATGTTGCCAAATTTACAGCAGCATAAATAAAACAAAGAAACATACAACTTCAAAGCTGTTTTGAAGTAAAAAAAAAAAACATAACAAAACACAGAAAACAAAAAACATGACTCTGAAATCTCTTTCTTTTTACTCTGCTGAGAGGTATAATTTTCTTGTATACTCACTCAACTTCATAATCTTACTCACTTTCCATATTTAGAAAAAAGACCTAATGAAGGAGGAGGAGAAAGAGGATGAGCACTTGTAATAAACTCTCTTCGCTCCTTTCTTCCTCCATTCTTCAGACCTTATTTTAAAACACCGGAAAACAAAAACCCGAAAAGTTGCACCTAATTTCAGTGACTTCCCGAGATGTTTTAGCTTTTCGTATACCTGCACAATTCACACAAACCCCATAAAATCGTAGCTTGTTTGAATGCTCATTTTTTTTTTACTTCGTCTTGATTTAAGTTAAGCCAATGTATAGCTTGAGACCGAGACGTCTGCTTGAGGAGCTGTATGGATGTACACAAACTCGATGCTTTTGCCGGCTGCCAATGAGCTGACCCATGTTGGGAACCCGTAGGAACCTCCGGTGGTCTTGGTGAGACCCCAGATTGGACCGTAGAGCTTGGAGACCGAGAGGTTCAGGTTCTTGATGGTTTTGCCCGATTTGTTGGTTACTATAGCCGAGTATCTGTAGTATGTTTTTCCATTAGCTACCCATGAAGTTGTGGCCTTTTGTGTGATCGCAATTGGAGCTACAAAACATACATACGATTTCTGAGTCAGATCCGTTCATAGAGTAAAGCCAATTTATTATTAAACGTTGGTAAAAACATAAGGTTGAATCGATACCTGCAGAAGGGGATACTTTAGCTTTTGGTGTAGGCATTGGTTGAGCAGCAACAGGTTTATGAACTAAAGGAACTTCAACTGCAAAAGACATCAAAGTTGCTATAAAACTCAAAGACGATAAAAAGGGTATTTACGACATTTCAAACGCAGTGAAATCTACCTGGAAGGAGTTGGTTATGACCACTATGACCCCCGTGTAGCCTAGCCAAGACTCCAAGAAGTGGTGCATTGTTATAAGTAGCAGGCTCGGTCTGCTCATAATTGTCCCTGTGGTCCGCAAAGTTGTCATAGGCGTCCGGACCACCAACAATGGCACCGGTCAAAAGATTAGGGTCGCTTGCCTTTCGGCTAAACCACGTAGCGTAACCACCTCTGCAGCTAACAAACGACGGGTTGACCTTGATCGACACAATGGAGGAACCACGGTGGTGAACTTGTTGTGGGTAGTTGTTTCCATATCCAACCATGTAGCTTGTTGCTCTTGGGTTGTCTCCAAGAATATAATCCACCTTAAATAAATAGCAAAGAAAAAAATGTCACATTTTGTAACGGTTTTTTTCCCTATTAATAATCTTGAAAATAAATTGAACTTCTTTTGACCTGAGATTTGGCAAATGCAAGAAGCTCGGAGGGGGCAACACTGCCGGAAGCGCAGTGCAAGTCTTTGCGTGCGGAAGTCAGGTAGTCGGAGTAGACGGAGAGGAGGAAAGATGCACTTGTGGCAAACTGCAAATTGTTCCATCGTTGCCGGAAAATGAGACCTCCGGGAGTCCTTTGAACGTTGTGGTTACTCTTACCCATGCACGAACACATAAACATCTCCGCCTTTTCTTGGTATTTCCCGAACACCGCCGAGTTCCCGCCAGCTTTCCCTCCCATCAAAAACTGCATCCAATTCACATTTTAGCAAAACTAACAACGATATTTTTAAATACGACCGATGTGTTGTGAGAAAATATTTCAAAAATACACCATCTGTGTCACAATTTAACTATTTTTAATGTCCATCTTATTACGTGGTTTCACAATGTGACACAAAAGATAACGGATTTACAATGTTGTTCCATATCTATTGTTTCACATAGTGAAACCACGGGTATAATGGTTTTCATAGTAAAATACGTTATAAATTATAGTAAAAACAATTTTGTTACCTTGGCGACGAGGGTTTGAACACCGGCATACTTAACGTCCCAACCGAACTCGGTCATCGCCCACCCGGTCCCACCGAGAGCATCGCCATTTTCACCAAGGTAATTCAAGTAATACGGTTCGTTTGTTGCCTTGTACAACCAAGCAGCTGCCCAAAGTAATTCGTCCTGTTTTTCAGAAAAATTAAGAAAAATAAAAAAATTTAGCAAAAAATCAAAAAGGGTAAATATGTAATTATTGAGTTGGGTTAAGGTTTTGATGACGTACGGCGTATCCACTGACAGATCTGTAGTACTTCTGGGCCACCGAGATGCTGCTGTCATATTTGCCCCTGTATTTGTCGGCAAATTCGAAGAGCTGAATACAAACAAACAGGGGTAAGATGGTAAAACAAACAATGAGATGATGCATGCATTAGTTGCTTGTACGGTACTAGCACCGACAGTGAAAGGAGGCACGTGGCAAGCGGTGTTTATTTACTTTTCAGCTGATTTAAATTTAAAATGAGTATTGCGAGCCCACACTATCCGTGATAGACGGCAACCACACCAACGACGGCCAACACCTTCCTTACAAAATTCAAGTTTTACCTTTCCAATTTTCACCTTTCTATTTTAACAAAAATATTTTTTAAAAAATATTTAAATATTTTTATTGCTATTTCATCTTTTTGTTCCTTACATTTGTAAGATCCACAAGCTATGCTTATTGTTAATTTTTTATACTATATTAACATTTGATTATACATTTATTATAATAATATTAAGTCAAAAAGAAGTATGCTTTTATTTGATTATGACATAATTTAGTCCAAAATTTTTATTTAGAACTTTAAAAACAAAAACATTCAACACCATGGGTGTTCTTTATTAATTGTGTCGTTTTGACTTTATAGAAAAATTAGCTATATTTTTTATTTTAAATATTGCAATGTTAACTAGACATGCTTTAACAAATAACTATTTAATGGAAAAATTAAAGGATTTTAAGTTTAAACAGGGATAACTATAAAAATGAATCATATAAAACAGTTTCATATTTTAATTTAATTTAATAATAAAATAAAATACAATAAGCAACATACATACCCAAAAAAGTATAGAAGCATTAATAATTATAGGTTTTTTAATGTAAAAGTTACACCTAAAGTCAAAAAACTACAACAAATACAGAACAAAGTATTTAATTTAAAATTTTTCAGTATATGTAATAACTAAAATAATGCTTTTTAAACACAATTATTTTGGAAGATAAATATATAAGGTTCCATGAGCTCAATAAAATACACAAAAGGGTACAAATTGGTGCATCAATTAATTACCTTTTTGTCACTATGTATTAGAAAGGAACATATAAATTTATATATACGAAGCCTAGAGGAAAGTTCAAATGTAAACCACTTTTTGGTTGTGAACGTGAGGACAACCGAGAGCGC
>LUCG01084883.1:229-15303 GCA_001633085.1 Carthamus tinctorius | reverse complement strand
CCCAAAGAGAGCAACTCATTAACTTGCCTCCCGATCTCCTCCTTCTGAATGTGCGGGTAACGATACGGTCAGACTCAAATTGGGGTATGCGGCTGTGCTAACACTATTTCGTGATCGTGAGATCGACACGACAGAAGACCCGTCGGGTCTTGAAAGAGGTCTGGGAACTTATCAAGGATGAGCTGTAATTCAGTTTGTTGGGCTGCCGAAAGCAGATCTCCTTCCGTTATCGTTTCGAAACTCGACCACCCCGTTACCCACGGTGGTCGAGAGTCCTCGAGGGATAACCAAGGCTGAAGTGATGTCTGTACCAGTTGAGAGTGAGATAGACCTTGACGAGCTGCTGGTATTCCATTAAACATGAAACGCATGAAAATGTTGTTCCCAATTATGGACTACATTCCCCAACGTGCGAAACCACTCGATTCCTAAAACTAAATCCAAGTGACCCATTTCGAATAACGAGGCATTTATGACGAATTCACAGCCGCCAATAACCACCTGCAGCTCCCTACAACGTTGAGTGACCAGGACTTTATGACCATCTCCTAGTTGAATTCTTATGCCCGAAAAGGTTTGAAATGATAGAGCCAATGCCATCACCGGTTCCCGAGAGATGAAATTGTGAGTTTCCCCACTATCAACAAGTATGACAATTGGGATTCCCGATATTGCCCCTTCCAATTTCAGAGTTTTGCCCCCCGACTCGGAAATTGCCAAAACCCCATGAGACTCCAAACTAGTACACATCCCTGTCGGCAGAGAATCATCGTCTCAGTTGGTATTGTTCTCAGACGACTCCATAGATCGAATTTCCTCACCCTCGTCGAGAGTTTCATCGTCAGCCAAGAGAATGATCCGTAGTTTACCCTCTGGCATTTATGAGCAGGGCCAAAAGCTTGACCACAACGATAACATAAACCCTTCTTACGTCGGTCTTCCCATTCGGTGCGGGTTAAAGAACGAAAGCCTCGATTTTGAGGTCCACTGCTAGACGAATCTGAAAACAATGGAGATCGATGCAAAACGGGCGAATGATTGGGCTTGACTCTAGGCCCTGACCCTTTTTCACCCGAACTCGGTCCGATGGGCCCTTTATCTTCGGGTCGACCCGCTGCCAAAGGCCGAACATCCGAGCGGAATCCCATACCAACACCACTTCCCCCCTGATAACGAAAACACGTCTTGGGGACACTGATTAAAGAAGGCCGAAACATCTCCTCGACATCCTTGGCCAAATACATGGCTTCCAAACGCGATTTAGGGCAATGAAGGCGAACCCAGCGTTTCACTTCATCACGTAAACCCGCAATGAACCCCAATGCCTGGGATTCGGGTAAGCGAGGCACCAAGGACAGCAGATATTCGAAGTCATCAATGTAATCGTGAATGGATGATACCTGTTGAATCGTGGCTAACTGTTCGTAGGGGTTCTGGATCTCCAGACCACTAAAACGTTGGAGCAATTCCTTCGTCAACTGATCCCATGTGATTTGAACATAAACTTCTTTCATGATGGTGAACCAATGTTGTGCGACACCGATAGTGACCATGCTCAATTGAGCCAGGCGAATATGGAATTTGGGGTCAATTACATGGATCTCAAAGTAAACTTCACCCTTTGTGATCCATCCTTGAGGATCCCTAGCCGAACGATCGCCTCCCAACACCCGAGAAGAAGGCAATTTAGGATGAGGAAACCAACCCAAGTCACCCTCCTTATAGAATAGCCCAGATCCTTCACCCTCTTCATCAATCACATGCTTATCCTGATGTTTCATCCAATTCATGACGAATTTATGGAATTCAGCTTGCTCTCCTTGATCGGACTGAACATATTTGAGAGCCAGTTTGATTTCCGTCACATCGATTTGGAGTTGGTGGATCTGATCATCATGAGCATCCAATCGGCCTTGCTCAGCGCGGGTTACAGTCGGCATGGTAGAGAACGGCAAGTCGATGGCAGGTCGGACCAGTGATAGGGTTAACAACACATCAATCAAAGAATTAAGCAGAATGGTAGGGTTCTATTGATAATTGAAAGGTAAGATACGTAAAGGGAAATACACGTAAAGGGAACGTAATACAATACCAGGGTCTAACCGCCCTCTCTCAAAGCAGAAGCTAAGAGCCAAAAGAAATGAAATGGAAAATGAATGAATGCCCCAAACGATGTCTCTCTCTCCTTATTAACGCATACCACCCAAACCTCTCCAACTAACTGGGCCCCCCCTCCTTTCTACTCTCTTTGGGCTTTCTTGAATAGACCTTCCAAATCTTGGGTTTAGGCCCAACATGGGACAGACTAACAGGGTCTGTATCACTTTACAAAGTGTGGTAAGAACTCACCTTGAAGAAGAATATCAGATTTGTCAGAATAACCTTTTAATCTCCCGTAGACATTCTGTTTGTTGTCTCTAAAAATTGGCTCTGTTCAACAGCATCAGGCCTTTGTTTATCTACATAAAAGAAATAAAATAGCAAAAAAGAAACTTAGGGGTCATTTAGTAAACACTTATGACTTACTTTTGTTTATCCTATCCCACATACCAAATGCACCTTAGACAAGTAATCAAGAAAAAGAATTATGCATTTTTTAAATTTCAAAATTTAGTAAATTAAGTGTTGATTGCAGATCTCAGAAATGATTATTACATCATTTTCAAAAATAAAGTTGGCTCCTTTTGGGGGAGGAGGGAGTATCGACTCAAGTTTAAAGTAGGGAAAAGAACTTGAGGCCATACCAATGGGAACCATTCTTTTGTATTCAAGCATCTCAGCATGATCAACTTGAGCTACTTTTTTCTTGATTTTAGAAACAATAGCTTCATGCACTAAGATAGTAAAAGGAACACCATTTCTTGCAATAACTGCTTCAGCAACATCACCTACCATCTTTTGCTTCAAGCATTTCTCCTACATAAATTTTGAAATTCTTTTTTGGAAAGGTGTCCGGGCCAAAGCCCGACTAATCCCCGGCAATTTTGGGGGCTAAACATGGCCCCACTTAAATGTCCCCAGGCATGCGCACGGGAAGGCTCGAACTCGGTTAGGGCGCTATGAACCCCCCGAGCGATAACCAATCCGCCACAGCACTGGAAGACTAAATTTTGAAAATTTGCACATTAACATACTGAAATCGAGATTTTCTGCAGGTAGCCATTATTGTTTCAAGATACCTTATCTTTTGCAGCAACAAGTCTTTCCTTTGCTTCCTTGGTGTCATTCTTGCTGCTTTCACCAATTCTGGTTTTGCCCATGAACGATGCTGCATGATGGGGATTGGGGAGAACTTGGAGTCTTGGATTGTTTTCAAGCTTGAATTGCCTTGCCTTAGAGGGTAGAACTAGTCTTGATTTCAACTCTTATAGTTGCATGAATGCATGAAGAAGAATCAGTTGAAAACAGATTGAGAGATGTATAGGGAGATGAAGAGAGAAAGAATGAAAGGTTGAACATCTGCGTTTCTGAAAAATAAAGGAAGTTAAGTAGTAAGGAAGTATAAAAGGCTATAGTTATACCAATGTAAGGTCTGTTTGTTAGCAACTTAATGAGCTTAACAAGACTGACAGCTTATTCCATCAGCTATATGTTACCGTTTGGTAGTAGTTTGTTTAATGATATAGAAAGTGGCTTATTCAATTAAGCTTTTTAACGGGGAGCTTTATGCAGAAAGACAAGTTATTTCCAAACCTGTCCTTCCCATCTATGAAAAAAAAACCTTTCACAACCTATATCGACAGATTAATCTACACAGACACTTTATCCCAACAAGACTTAATGGAAAACCAACCAAACAACCCCTAAGTAGAAATAAAACGAACGATAAATATAACGAACTCCTTAACAATGAGCAGCATTAAGAAACAGGAATGTATAACTCGCTTAGCTGCTCGTAAAGTGTCCGATTCGATGGTAATCAACTCGAAAATCAAGGAGGATGCGGGACGAGCAACTAAGGTTGGACATGGCAGCCGTAAACCTTTCCGAGGATGCTTTGTTCTCGAAACTCATTTTAGTAAGGAATAGAAAGGAAAAGGAGGGAAAGTAAAAACCACTTGTGTTCTCGAAACTTTTTTAGGAGAGAAATAAAAGGAAACGGAAGAAAAATAATGTTGAGTTTCCTTCCAAAACTTTCCTCCCAAATGTGGAAGGAAAAGAAATTAAAACTAGTTATAAAATTACAAAACTATCCAATATTTCATTACAAAACGTTAAGATTGTTCAGCACACCACTCGTGCCCTGGCTTTTTCGATCATCCATCGAGAGACATCAAGGCGAGCAGTGTTTATCTCGATTACAATCTCGAACCAAGATTATCCAATTACGGGCTAGCGAAAATCTTCGGAAACAGCGCCGACGACGAAACCGCTTACGGGCTAGACGACACGATGACTCTGAAATCCGATGCATGTCTATGGATTTCGTGGTGATTCTTCTCGAGCTGATCATGGGGAAAAAGCCCGCTGGCGATGAGTATCTGGATGATGATAACTCGAAAGCACCAAGTTTGGTCAGTTGGGTTTGAGGGATCGTGAGGATGAACCGTGGTTCACGAGCGATAGTATACAAAGATTCGAACCATGGGAGATGAAGGTCAAATGGTTGAGGGCCCTTCATCTACTTGTTTTTATCAAGACCGCCATAACTTTAACAAATTCACATATGTAAAAGTATGCAAAAGTGAAAATAAATGAAGGTAGGCTCATGTCACTATAACTGCTATATTCAAATGATCAGTGATCACGGTTTTCCAACATCATCGCAACGATTTTCAATTATCCCAACATCATCCCATCGATTTTCCAAACATTTTAGTCGTCCAGAAAATGGTTTTGCAAGATAAAAGGATTTAAGATGAAGAGTTGGACAAAACCCATTCCACCAAAGTCGGGATAGCAAATCCTGTTGCCTCTTTCCTCTCTTTGTTCCACGCCGCCCCAGCCAAGTCAATGTGCAACCATTGTACTTTCTCGTCAACAAACTGCAATGCAACACAGTTTCGATCAGCAACAGGTTTATATAAAAGTGATCTTCTAACCAAATCAAACCAAACAAGCTCGGTATTTCCCATCCAAAGGTGGGGCCAAGAGTGGTATATATATGCAGACCTAAGTTAAAGAGTAGAACGACTGTTTCTTCCACGGAGGCCCCTAACTTAGTGCAAAGCGTGCGAAAAGAAACGAAACAAGCTTGCTCAAAAAATGCGGAAAGAAAATACATATTGAACCAAGTAAATATCATGGTTTGACTATTAAACAAATGTCTAAACTACCCTTGTATGGGACCAGGGGTGGCCCTAGTGCTGGGCAAAGAGGGCGGTGGCCCGGGGCATCAAAAGCTGAGAGGGCATCACATCCCGACAGTCAAAAAGGATTTAGTAGGCTTATTATTTGATTTTTCCCCCAAAAATGTAACCTTTCTTGGCCTCTTGCTATCTCCTTTTCCCCTCATAATTCGTGACTGGCCTTTTATCCTTCAGCTATGACACACAGCGTTGTCAACGTCCACTCTCGCTCTCGGCAGTTGTCTATCAACCCTCACCTTGACTCATCGTCTAACCCCCAGTCTCGGCTCTCACTCTCAATTCTCAAATCCCAAATAGTTTTCTTCAAGCTTGAACGAATGTGTTTTCTTTCTTCGTTTTTTATTTCACTTACTTAAATGATTTGCTTATTTGGTTAAATCTTGGTGTCTATTAGTCAAACGTGTAGACAATAATGACAAGATAGCACATACGGATATAATTAATTCTTAGTAGCAAATTAATTGCAATTTCACTATTCATCAAATGTCTAAAATATCCTTTTTGCAATAACAAGACAGGATGCAAGGAACAATCTGCAAAATGTGATCTCAAATGGAAATTAAATAGTTGCAATTTCACCATTCATAGAATGTCTAAGTCTAAGCAATAACACGAGGGTCGAACGTTGGGAATTCAAATCGAAGTAAATTCTTTGTGATGATCAAAATATAACATCTTTGTGATGATCATAGCGAGTAAAAATGCACTTCGGTTAAAAGGTTGCAGTTATATGTGACATCAAGTAACTGCAACGTACATTATCAGTAATTAAAATAGGAGAACCTTTACCAAATTCTTTGTGATGATAACAATGGATAAATAAGTAATATTAGGTTCAGAAGTTGATGGAAGTTGAGCAATATTTTATGAAATGAGTGGAGTAAACAAGATACCTGCTTCAAGAAAAGAGTTGCAGTAATAATACCATCCCGATCACTGCTGTTAACCATATCAGCTAATCTAGATTCCAACAACTCCCAATAACTTTCCTCAATCGGCAACCTCCAGAGTTTTTCTCCAGCGACTTTAGAGGCGGCAACCACCTCCTTGAACAATTCATCACTGGGTGTGAAGACGCCTGTTTAAAATTTGTGAACAAGATCAATCCAAATCATGAATAGCTAGAATGAGCTCTTTTCCATTGAAAACACTAACCTATTCAAATTATATAGATTGATCTTTTGAAATACATCCATTGTGATATAAATGGCAAATATACATATACACCCCAAATTCACATCACATATACTAAACACCATATACCTGCAACTGAGGGCCCAAGAACAACTGTGCAAGCTCTGGTCAAAGTTGCCAAATCAACTATCTGAAAAAAATATCAAATATAGTTCAAACACATCAAGATTTGACCTAAATGACGTTAAAGTTATGCGTATATCTTTAAGGAGAAGTACACGATCCGGAGTTGATGTTAAGAAACCAAGGTTCCACAGGACCCACAAACTAACACCGTTAAATGTCAAAAAGAATTGAACCTGAAACGTGTTGGAGCTGAAGAGCAGTAGTAAGTGTTACTACTGTTAGAGCAAAGTGTTACTACTGGCGAAAAAGTTACTACTGCTAGGAGAACCAACAGCAGTAAGTTACTGCTGCGAGAAGAAAGTTACTACTGCTGTTAGAAGAAAGAATTGAACCTGAAACGTTTTAAAAAAAATACCTTTTCGACACCTTGATTACAGGCATACACCAAAGCATCAGCAAGTGCAAGTCTGCCTTCAGCATAAGTGTTGTTAACCTGATTAAAAAAGAATCAGTAATCAATTTAGATTCCATACAATTCTTCAATTTTTTCTTATTAGAATTTATCAAGTTTAGTGACTTATCCTAAATTTGCAGAAGATGTACCTCAATTGTCTTTCCGTTTGAGGCCGTCAATATGGCTCCCGGCCTCGTACCAGTTCCGCGAATCATGCTTTCACAAGCTGGCACAATAAAATGAACCTGTGATAGTAAAACCATGAGTTTAGATATTGGTGTTGAAATAGAAGATCAATTATGAAACAAGTGAATACTTAAACCAACATATTTCGAATTGGTGTGTGAACAAATATAATTTAATCCGGAAACATATAATCTTACCTCTACTCCGGCCGGTTTAATTTGGCCAAGGACTTTTGCAGCACCTAAAACCGCTGCTGAGTCTCCCATATTTACTTTCATCATCTGTATTGTGCAGCCAAGTCCTGTCTTCATATTGTAGCCACCAATGCTAACAAATAAGAAGACAAATTTTACCCACAAGTCGAGTCTTAACGGAAACATCCCTTCTACTCTTTGGGGTAGAGATCACGTCACATACATCCCACCTCCAAAAGAAGCAAAGATGGCTCCCCAACGCCATTTTTATTAGGATAGAATCGATGATACTCATGTTTATAAAAAGAAGATAGATTTATTACCTGTCGAAAGCCGGGCCTTTTCCCACGATAGCAAGCTTGGTTTTGACGAATCCATTAGGAGGTTTATAACATAAATGGATGAATTTAGGAGGATTTGTTGAAAAAGCAGCAACACCAAGATAAGCACCCATTTTCAGTTGTTTGCATTGCTGGATATCCAAAATTGTTGCCATAAGTACATCACTGAACATAGAAGCAATCTTTTCCGCTTCTTCTGCTAGTACCTCTGCAACATAATCGTTGTAAAAAACAGATTTTACCAACATGGGAATAATGGAATCAACAGAATATAAAGAAGGGTTTACTTCACGAAAGTGTATCCAGCTTGTCATGAAAAGTTATTGTATGTACTATATTTCCATTTTTACCATTTGGCATATCAAAGTTTAAGAAATGGTTACTGTATGTATCCAACTTTATCAAAACCTATCATTTAATGTATCCAACTTGTCACGAAAGTGTATCCAACTTATCACGAAATACATTAAATCATAGGTTTTGATGGTTTTGATACACCAAATGGTAAAAATGGAAGTACAATACATACAATAGCTTTTCGTGACAAGTTGGATACACTTTCGTGAAGTAAACCCTATAAAGAAACGCTAACCAGGAGTGAGCACATTAGAAGGTGCATTTGCAAGCATTTTTCCGAAAATTACGCCTGCACAAACATCCTCTATATACTTAAGTTTCTTTTCTAGCTCAGGTCCACTTCCAAGACCGAAAAGGTCAACAGACTTGAGAGGTGGCTTCTTAGATTCAAATTTAAATCTGTTATCCTCATAAGTGACCAGCAATGTGCCTATCATATATAGTCCAAACATTCAACATTAAAAAACCTCTTACTACTACTACTACTACTCATAATTCCTACTTCCACGACGTTGAAAATTTACCTTTTGCGATTGCTGAAGCAGCAGTGAGTTTCATTTCAGGAGTTAAGCCGTCCGAAGAAGCAAGCGCAATGGCAACATTGTTTGCTTGAGAAGCCTTGGCTGCCGATGCAACTAACTCACCAAGACTGCAATAAGCAAAAGTGGTGGGAACGCTTCCTATCCCAATTAGGCCAACCCGTTCGTATCCAAAACCCACAATCCTAGTAACAATTGATTGTCCTTCCTCTCCCGTGAAATCTTTCTTAGTAGAAATTCTAGACAATAATCCATGCAATTGAGAATCGAGTTTCTTGAGGATCGAGTTTTTGAACTTTGAATTTTCATCTTTCGCCATGTCTTTCGCTGTGACACCCACTGCGAGTATATCTCCCTCCCATTCTACTAACTCGGTCTCTTTAGCAACAAAAGAGACCTTCTTTCATGTTTCAAAAGGTAAGAAGAAAGATTTAGTTTCTAATAAACAACCCACAAACATATTTCATCATGGGGTTGATAAATAGTCGTTTTTGTACAATTCCAAATGTGAAGTCTTCGTATCTTATTGAGATAAATTTGCTATGCTTAGTGTGTGACTCGGTGGATTTTTTAGGCTTAGTATAACTCCTAGGGATGTCTATGTGTCGGGTTGTCCACCTAAACCAGAAGCAATTATAGATGCTATAATAAAACCTTGTAAAAAAAACTTATTTGATTGAGTTGACTTGTTTAATCTCGACGATTGAATATAAATAGGCTATTTTCATGCAAATATGGAGTAAGAAAACTCTATGAAAAGATGGTTTAATTTGTTGTCGAATTTATGTTATGTGATGTAATCCCCCACTTTGTTATTTACCAAAGTATAACGGATAGAAATAATAAGGGTTTAAAGTGTAACATGGGAGGTATAAATATAATTAGGGTTTTACCCTTTTTGGAGACAAGCCGCATTTGGGAAGAATTTGAGTCACTTTGTAGGTGCGCTTATCTAGAATTAGAGAAGGAGAAGAGAACGACGGAAATCAGGAAGAGGATCCAAAATCAAGTATG
Source organism: Carthamus tinctorius (assembly GCA_001633085.1). Taxonomy (NCBI): domain Eukaryota; kingdom Viridiplantae; phylum Streptophyta; class Magnoliopsida; order Asterales; family Asteraceae; genus Carthamus; species Carthamus tinctorius. The sequence goes on along the minus strand of LUCG01084883.1, from coordinate 5,649 downwards.
AATCTCTATCAACAATCTCCAATCTCTTGTACCTTATGCTTAGAATCTAAATTCTTGGCAAAAATCATAGAAATTAGGTTAGGATTGAACTGTTAGCGATTCTAGTAAATGTAATGGAGAACTACGTTACGAACCAAAAGATTAGGTTAGGATTGAATTGTTAGCGATTCTAGTAAATGTTTAGAAGCATAGTAACTCAATTTATTGGTCAGATGATAAAAACCGATCATTTACCAAGCGATAAGCTGCCTGCCACACATACCGGGAATTAGAAGATTCTCAATAGTGGGGAAGATTCCCGACAGTGAGGAAGATTCCCGATAATGAGGAAAATTCCCGGCAGTGGGGAACATTTCCAATAGTGGGGAAGATTCCCGGTAGTGGGAGGATTCTCAAAAGTGGGGAGGTTTCTCGACAGTAGGGAGGTTCTCGGAAAGGTTGGATTGGGGATTTAAGCTCTACTAGTCAGCTCACTAAGAAGATTCTACATGTTTATTTGGTTTGAGTGTGTTTTTCATGGTAGAGTACCTTGTGGTCGTAACAACCATTTGTTTTATGACTTAGGGGTTACTCCTTAGGGAGTGGGATTTATATTCATCGCGAAGGGAATACGGTGGGGGATTTCCTACATGAACGACCACCTCACTACTTGTTATTTTCAAAGAGAATGTATTTTGCTTGATATCCGTCATGATATTGTACTAAGTTTATCAAATTGTTTTCCTAATGTTTTAAAGGGAATTCGCTAGACCTTTTGGTCTAACCCTTGCTTTTCAAACTTAAAATTATTTTCCAGCACACCAAGGCCGAAGGGAACGCTAAGGGTATAGCCAAGGCGTGAGATTAGCTAGGGGTGGACAATGCTTAGTTTCTATTTATATTTACCTAAAACTCTCAACTGTAATAGTACTTTTTCCGCTGCATACCTTGAGATGACTATATTTAGCTAAGTTTTGTTTCTGATTTCTGGATATTTATGTAAGGATGCCTTTTAGGCTTGGTTATTTTGGATTTTATTTTAGTTTTATATGTTGGGCTGTTACATGTGAGCTTGCTTGGCTCAGAGGTTAGAGCATTGCATTAAGAACAACTTTGTAAGTTTCAGTATGAATAAAAAATATCGATCATGAATCATTCAAATGGGTATTAACAGCTACTATAGGAGGAATGTTTTTATACGGTGCTAACAATTTAATAACTATCTTTGTAGCTCCAAAATGTTTCAATTTATGCTCCTAGCTATTACCATTCTCCATTCCATAATGGAGATGTATGTGTATAAGAAACAGTATATTGATAAAAAAAATCCAAAATTAAAAGAACGATTGGGTTGAAAAAAAGTCGTAAGAACAAAATAATCTGGGAAGAAACGTTTTTTTATTGAAAGTGGACCGCACGAGTTATTGTTTCGATCTCCATTATTCTACCTGAAATTGGTTCACCTGTTGTCCATTGACTATGCCTTTCGGCTTGATCTTAGGCTCTAGCTCACCCTCAGTGGACGAACCTTGCAGAGGAACCCTTAGGTTTTCGGTTCTGAAGGGATACAATTTGACCCTAATCAAACGACTTTATCGAGAAAGATTACTTTTTTAGGTCAAGATCTTGAGAGCGAGGCCTTTATGACGATACTAGGTAGTATAGATATCATTATGGGAGAAGTTGAACGTTAAAATGCATGCATCATTGCATTGCCTCATGGATGTGAAGATGTATCCAACTTTACCCTTATTCCTGTTGTGTGTATCCAACTTCAAAATGTGCTATTGTATGTATTATACTTTCAAAAAATGCAATTACATGTACTATACTTTTAAAAATGTGTTATTGTATGTACTATACTTTTAAAAAATATGCTATTGCATGTACTATTTCAACAGTAAATAAGTACAATATTACATACAATAGCACATTTTGAAAGTATAGTACACACAATAGCACATTTTGAAGTTGGATACACACAACAGGAATAAGGGTAAAGTTGGATACATTTTCGTGAAGATTGTCCTTTCATATATCTTCTAAAAATTGCTTGAGCTATTGACAGAATACTTCTTGTTTTTTGTTTATGTGAAATGGGTCAGGGATGGCTATATTTCTGGCAGCGAATTTCGGACGAATATGAAGAGCTTGCCCTATTCGTATCTATTTATCATTACTTTTATAGAATCTTTTTATTATTTGAACCCCTAAAGAAGTTAGAGCAAGGCCTAACTGAAAATGAATCGAATTATTAATTGTGCCATAAAGGACCTTATACCCATGTCCTAAGCGCCCTCCCGGAAGGATATGTGCATCTAAATAACGAACCATTCATGAGTGGCCAAATCATTGATACAAATAATATCCAAATACCAAATACGCCTTCTAATAAAGGGTTATATCCATTAATAAGTTGTGAAGAGTTTAACCATAAATAATCTTGTAACCAACCCATCAAATAAGTAGAAGATTCATTAAATTGGACATGAAAGTTCCCTTTCACCCGACTCAAAACACCAAATAAAGAAAAATAAAGGAGTTCCCGCTTTCAAATTGTAGAAAACTTCAAAAAGATCTATCTATAATTGATTTCTTCTATGTAATACTAATCGAATGAGCCACCCCTTTCGTGGAAATTAGTCACTACTTGAGCCACAGAAGAGGCTTTTTGACCAATAGCTACATAAACACATATTACATTTTGGCCTTGTTGATTTAGAATTGTTAGCATTATTTTTTATCGAGTGGTCTTTAACCCCCCCCCCCCTCTTTTCTCCCGTTCAAAATCTATTTGGATTCTTTATTCGGATCCGTAAGACAATTGGAGTGGAGTTTCCTTGTGTTGGGATCCTTTATCTTTACCTTTCATTACGGTATTTCGGAACAAGGTCCTGGATAACAAGTCTAAAGGTTTTGGTCGTACAGATGAGAATTTTACTCCACGGGAATCCTGTTGCAGCTACATGAGCCCTTCCTACGTGCCATAAATGCCCTACGAAGAAGAAGAATCCTAGAACAAAATGAGAAGTACCTAACCAACTTCTAGGAGAGACATGTGCACTAAGTCATTATGTGGATTCAGATTCAGGAACTTGGGCGTGGGTCTTTTGTGGAAATGGAATGGCCTTTAGGGCCATTATTCCTACTCCTACAACTATAGGTTTGCACTTTTACCCAATATGGGAAGCAACATCTGTTGATTAATGCTTGGCTAGTTAAGCATGAACTAATTCAAAGATCTTTGGGCTTTGATTACCAAGGAATAGAGACTTTACAAATAAAACCCCGGAAGAAATGTTATCCCTACTCGGACCAAGATAGAACTTTTACTTGATCCCCTAGCTTTCATCTCGCAATGTCGATGTCGGCCCAGCATAGTGGTTTCCCCGTTGGTGTTCTTTATGATCTCTACGCATTTCACTACTCCACCGGAACTTCCCTCTATCCCTACCGTACTTCAGGTTGGTAGTTTCCCTCGACTGTCCAAAGATCAGCACTAGGATTTGACGACAGACTTAAAAAGCCACCTACAGATGCTTTTGAATAGGAAAAAGAGTGGATCTGCAGGGTCCCAAATGAAATGGCTTATTCTAAAAATGTCTTGCTTTTTGGAAGATCTATCTCGTGTCTGGTACTACACAGTTCCACTCTACCATATTCCAATTCAAATGGAATCTTTCAACTAAAGCATGAGATGCTTAAATGGAATTTTTTTTAGTTCTAATAAATCAGGAGGAATTTAGTTATAGTAATATGGAGAACACAAAATTGTTTCAAGCACCAACAAAACCGGAAGCACCCCTTCTTTCAAAGAGAAAAGGAGAGAAAAAGAAAGAATCGGAATTGATCGATATATTTCTCGAAACAAATGAAAAGGAAACAATGGTTTGGTGCTTTGATGATCCCTAAGAGAATTTTTTATGACAAAATATAAAATGGTATATATGATTGGTCATATAATCGGGCTTACATAGATGCCTTTTATGAAACATTCTTCCCGCAGGAGATCCGGACACTTTCTTTATCCTTGGATTAAAGATTCATTCTCTTCTTGTCCACGGGTGTATCAGATGTCGAAAAGTCGGCAACAGTTGATTCATACTGCTTCCCTATAGGAATCATGTTCAACGGGGATTTCATAGGCTTACAATGCATTAAAATTGAATACCTTCTCCCACTACCATCCCTCTCTCCACCCTGTTCATGTATAGATATATCAAGTGACAGAAATACCTAGAGCTAAGCTAATTGAAGACATAAATCATTTGCTAAAACATTCCAGAGATGAATCAATATAATAGACAACATCTCTATTTTAGCATGAATCATAAACAAATTATTATTGATATGGTGAATCCTACTACATTTACATGAATCAATCGTATACAAATTTCTCTCGATAGTTATACCAAATTTACAGCTATAAATCAATCCAACTCTTTACTAAAACCCTAGAACGAAATACAAGAAAATTTTGTAAAATAGATGAAGAAGGATCATACCAGATCGCTGATACTGAAAGAACGAATGGAGGCTACAGGCCGGTGGAGATGGCCACCGTAGCGGAGGAGAGAGTTAACAGAACGCCTCTGCATGTTGAAAATTGAAAAAATTTCACGATTCATGTATAAGGTGGGTTTTATAAGGGTTTTTTTACCTTCTAAATTTGGAAATGGATTTAAAAGAAGGGTTAATTTCATATATGCCCTTATTAAACTTGAAAATATCATTTTTACCCAACCTAATCTACAAATATCATATATCTCCTTCTTAACCTATCAAAATATCATATTTACCCAAATAACAATTTTTAATTATTTTAAAACAAATTTAATATTAAAAATAACCAAATTACTTTTTCCTTTGAATTTAAATATTTACCAAAAAAAATAGGGATGAAAATCAACTATAAGGCCATCCGCATTGGGGCTGGTATGAGAGGCGGTACCGCCCCGGTACCGGCGGTAACACCGCCGCGCTCAACCGGTACGGGGCCGGTACGAGCCCCAACCGGTACCCGCGTACCGTTGCCACACCACCCCCACCCCCTCCAACGGTCGAATAAACGGCTATTTTTTTATTTTTTTATTTTTTACCTATATATATATATCTTTATCTCCACACAATTTACCTATCTCTTGTTCTTTTACCTCTTATTCTTCTCTTAATCTTCTCTTAATCTTCTCTTATTCTCCTCTTATTCTCATCTTATTCCAAAAAATGGCGGCTCCTGACAACACAGATATCAATCTCGCCATAAATCAGATTATTATGAACAACATTAGAGCGACGGAAGCGGTCCATCAATATATCGAAAACGAGTTTGGAGCACCATCGAATAAAAGACTGAGAGGGCCGAATAAAGATAGAGGTCGGGAAGAGGGACACGATAAACTTGTCGCCGACTACTTTTCGGATAACCCGGTGTACGACGACTA
>LUCG01084815.1:0-10359 GCA_001633085.1 Carthamus tinctorius | reverse complement strand
TAATATATTACAAGAGAACGAAAAGTAACCAAGTAACAAACTCAACTCCGACACCCGAGGAGAAAGCAACTCGTGAGAGTTTAGCAATTTAAATTACTACTATAAAAGTAGCAACTCTGGTGTAAGTAACGGTTTTGGCTGATTCGATCCCGACACCCAAGGGATGAATAGCCGATTATAACTACAAAGCGATAATTCTTCTAAATTAGAAAGAAAGACGTAATTTCAAACTTAAATTTAATTTAGGAAGAAAAGTGTAAGGATTATCTAAGCTAAGCATACAAATATATACTAATTAACCCGGACTCACGGCCCGTTTCTAGAAAATTCTAATAATGGGTTAAGCCCGATTGTTTAGTGATAAAAACGAGCCCCAAAATATCGATCCAAGAACATGTCCAAGTTCGGCCCAAAAGAAGGTAGCAATCGGCTGGCCTAAGAGGTACAAATCTGCCCAATTGTTGGTAGAAATCGGCCCATCAAAATGACAACGAGTCCACGAGATATTGTTTGTAAACAGAAATCCATAAACGAAAGCAAAGGAAATGGCCCAATATGCCATCCATGGCCTACGGCCCAAGTCGGCTTCTTCGGCCCAACCCGCCATGCTTGGCCGATTCGTCATCACCAACATCTCTATCTCCTAGTCCATCTCCAAGCCCGGTTCATCATCTTGCCTTTTTGGTCTTTATTTTATCACCGTCTTCTCTCGAGCGTTTATCTACAAAAATCGGCCCATCAACATTCCGGGCCCAAAAATGCATCCTGAAAATAGTCGAGAGAAAAAGGATCAAAAACATGGCATTTTTAGCGTAAAAATAGAGGATTGCACGAAAGTTACGTCAAATTATAAAAACTCTTAATTATAGCTAAAACTATATAAAAACTACTATAATTAAATAAAATCTTTCCTATTTTGACGCAAAAAGTGGCTAAATAAGGGTAACTATTTTACCCTTATCACAACCCCAAACTTAAAACGTTGCTTGTCCCCAAGCAACACAAAAGACAAACCGAAAGACTCAAAGACTTTAACTTACCGACTCAAGATGGAGCAAAAGACATGAAATGCAAAAACTTTGGCTAACAACATTTCATAGAAAAAGGAAATTCTTTTATGAAGCTTACAAATACACATACATAGATATTACCCATACACATACATAGATACACATATACACCACATGGGTAACAAGAGTGTTCACTCTCACACTCTTGGAAGTCTATCATGCATACATACATACCTCAATATGAGAAGAGAGCTGTATCTCACAAAAAGCTCTAAAAATTTTTCATGTTTTGCATACACTTATTGTCAAAGAACACTAAAACATACACCAATTCACTTAGTGTCAAAGACACTAACATACCTCAATATGAGAAGATGGCAAAAAAAATTGTGCCATAGAGAGATTGGGAGTATGAGGTAAAAAGTCGTGCATGTATCTCACAAAAACAAAACAAAAAGCCACATGCATCCCGAGGTTTATTTCTCTGATGATCTTAGCGGAACTTTAATATGATTAGCTATTTTACATGATAGATGCCAAAATTCAAGTTTGGGGTGCACCTGATAAAAGGTTACGTACACAATTCTTCTTGATTCAATAACGATTGTGTACGAACTCGAATTTTTGCATTCCATGGTTGTGTGGCTTTTTACCCATAAACTCTTTTAAGTGTATTTTTAAGTGTATTTTAAAGTTATAAACTATTTGAAATCCATATAAGACAAAAGTGCCCTTTCCTATTCTTTTCACTTTCTTTTTCTTTTTTGGTGGCATTGATTTTGCTCTTGGTCATGTTTACATTTCTTCCTTCAGTATGTAAGTACTTATATAGAAAAGATGTGACGGATTAACACAATGGTCCTTTTAGTGAGACTGAAAATACATGATTCTGACAAGACTAACCGAAGGCTATTTGTTGGGTTATAGATTAGTAGATATGACATGTTGAAGTAAGTTCCAGCTGTACATATTCAAAACAGTTTACGTTCAATAGTTAGCATTCCCAACTCATTGATTCCAATATGTGAAATAAAGTGACAATACTCCTTGATGTGCTTTGTTTGAGAATGTAACGCAAGGTTGTTGGCAAGCTATGGCATTGGTTTGTTAACAAAGATATGTATTTTTAATACACACGATCATCATCAACCAGCTAATTAGTTCTTTATCTATAGGTTTTACGCACAACTTCCAACAACCACCTATTAATCTTCTACTATACCTCATTGCCGGTCAAAAAAATCTTCCACTATATATATGTATTTTGAACTCTATTTGTTGCTTGTCCAGCTCACCTATTTTCCCTCTAGAAGATGATAGCTTGTAGTGATATTTTTCTTGTATATTTTACAATTTACATCCTGTAAATTTAGAATTTGAATAACCTAAGATATCAAAACTAGCATCCTTGGGATATTATAAACCTAGGTTTGGTACACCCTTTAACTATTTGAAAATGCATTTAACGACTACCAAATGGTCTTCCTCGGGACTAGTCTGCTACCTTGCATATTAACACATGTATTTGATCCTAGATCTCAATTGAATTGATTATCTAATATAAATTGTATTATGGAAGTTGTAGATCACAAATTATCTAAACAAAATATAGAAATCAAATAACAAACTAGGGTCGTTGGAGCTATGAAGCTTCAGATGTGAGGGCCTTAGACCAAGTATGCCTTTTTCATCATATACCACCGGAGGAATAGAAAATCTTCTCAGGTTTCTTAGAAACAAGTCTACTTTCAGTCTTGGAGTAGGTTTTTGAGGAAAAGAGTTTTTCGCTTTTAGAGACGGGTGGTTGACTCACTACGTTATGAACTCTTAGGTATCCTTCAGTGATAGTGGAAGAAGAAGAACAGTGAGAAGAGGTAGGATCAGAGATAGAAGAGACAAACATTCCAAACATTAACATGAAGCGATCTCTCTTAGGATCATCTTAATCAGAGGAATATCCCATACAACTTTTGACTTCTGTAGGGATCTGAGCATTGATTATCTCAGTTGCCTTGATTGAGACGTTACATATAGTATCCTTCTCAGTTATTAGCTCAACGAGAGTTTTTTCTTGCTCAGCAATAGCTTGTTCGTGCTCGATGCATAGTACTCGATTTACTATGACCTAATCTTTTAGATTTTCTTCGAGATTAGTCAGCTTTTTAATTATTAAATGGCACAAGCTTAGTTGATCACTAATTAAGATCAAGATTCAATTTTTCTACCTTTATTTTTCCGTTTAAAGCATTATAAAGATCCACGGTCAAAGAGTCAATAGCGGACAAATTATTAGAGGTGACAATAGAGGTAGATACTTGAGAGATTGAGGATGTAGCTGCTGTAGCAGGTTCAACTGCAGGTTCAGGTACCTCTTCAATTTGAGCTATAAGCTTAACATCGGTTTCATCAATCTCATTAGTGAGACAGAGATTGGCGGTGCCTTCCTCGTCTTCAAATGATTCCTCAGATGAATCAGCCTAGTCATGATCTTCAGCGATCAAACCTTTTCCCTTTTGGTGAGAGTTCTTTATCTTACGACATTTTTCTTTCAGCTTTAGGTATTTATCGTTCTTGAAGGAGGATGAAGGAGTAGAGGAAGTGTACTTACTAACCTTCTTTAACATACAATTACTTGCAAAGTGTCCTTTGACTTGATAGTTATAGCATATGGCTAAAGATTTATTGACATAGGTCGTTTTAGGCTTATCAATCATGGTCAAAGGCTTGTTTCTTCGAAAATAGATTTTGCACGTAAATTTTTGAAAAGTGTTGGTTAAAAGTGCAAAAGACTCATTAAAGTCAGACATTTCTTTGTCTGATAAGTCCTCAAAGTTAGAAGAGTCTAAGTTAGTGATGGTGAGTGTAGAAACATTCGTTGAAGGGGTAGACTTAGTGAGTAAAGCAACATTAGTGCTTTTGAGTCATTGACATCTCTTATGAGATTCTTCTTGAGCTGTCTAGATTGCTCATGACTGAGCATGATTCCGTACAACTCACTCAGATAGAGAGTCTTAAGATTTTTTTGACAATTTTAGGCACACTGTATGTAAAACCTCTCCTACCACGACACAATATTGTCCGTTTTGCCCCACTGGCTTATGGCTTTGTTTCTGGCGACCTACCGACGACTTCCTAGGAGGTAAGGGTGTGCACGCATTAGGTTCTGCGGGTTCAGGTTAGAAAGATCGGAATCTGAAATGTTGGGTGCTGTTTGGGCCACCTGAACCCCATCACACCTCACTCAATATCACTCATTCAACAAAAAAAATCATTTCATACATTGCATGGTTAACGAAACAACAACCGACTATCCATAGTTCGCATCTCAAATCACAGAAAAAACCCTACGAATCAATATCGATTAATCAACGATTATAAAACAAATAATAAACAATTGAAACACTGAGCGCGACAAAATAAGATGATTATTGCATAAAAATGGAACATCAAATCGTAAATTTAGATTCAGAAACTCTATGATTGAAGAATTAATCGAAGATAACTGATAGAGATTTAGAGATAGATATAGACTGGTGGTGATGTGGTAAGTTATATACATATAAGAATCATTCAAATTTAAGCCATATTATTACCCTACTAAACTATCACACACAGGCAAGTATTACCTGATCAGTAATAGTATAGTATAGATAAGTCCAGGTATCGTTCTTACCACTGGGAACAATTAAGCTAGAAGAGCTACTAAAGCTTTTGTCAATTAATCTGATAAGGATTGCTTTTGGAAAAGGGTGGTTTTAATTATTAAAATACTTTTGAAACAAGAAGACTAACAAGAAGAGGAAAACTGATAAACAACACAACTCAGAGAAGATTGTATTCACAATGAATAAATTAAGAATCCCTCTACAATGGTTTGATTTAATCAATTAACACAATGATATCTGAATTCCCTAAGATTCATTCAACTGGATTATCTAGGTTATTTAGTCAATTATTAACTGGCATACAATCCTAGTTCTTTAGTCTAAGGGCATACTATCCTCAGAGACTGAATTTAATCCTAATTATAACCAGGTTATCAGACCCTACTCTCCAATCTCCTGAACTTAGGTAGGTTTCCTGCCAGGTCACTAAAGTGAAAGGTAGAGGACGTTGATTAACTGAATAGAGTCTATCTATCAATTGCTATCAATAGATACACCCAACCAATGATTTCAAGTAGCGAAGATTAAAATCATAAATAGGAATTGACTAAAACAATTAAGAACCAAATATCAATCATGAATATAAATCAAACCACATAAAGTTCATCAATCCATAATCAAATACATAAGAAACCTAGCACATAGACATACTAGATATAATTCTAACCAAAAGACAAAACACAGACATAAAGTTTTGATGTAGAATCTTTATGAACCTCCTCCTCGTATGCGTTATCTTCTCGAGTCTTCTCTCCTTGGTTGGAAACCTAAACGGCTCCCATCTAAAACTACATAATGGATTAAGAGGCTAAGGGTTGTATTTATAATAAATCTAACAGACCCAATCTCGCGATGGCGAGGCTTATCTCACGACACGACCTTTATCTGATCTTTTTCCATCTTTATCTCACACAGGCTTTCTTAGGGAGGAAGCAATCAATCTTGGAGAGCAAGTTGGAAGTCTTAGAGAGCAAGTTGGATGCCTTAGAGATTAAGTTGACCCTATTTTCTCTTTTTTCTTCACAAAAGTCTTATTTTTGACGCCTTTTACCATGTTTTTGATATTTTTGTATTTTCTTCCCAAAATTACCTAAAACTGCAAAATACACCAATTTAGCATTATTCACATACGAATTAGGCCAAAAACAAGCATAAAGGTGGGGAAATAATTTTCTAAAAATATGTATAATTTTGGCTATATCAAATTCCTACACTTAAACTTTGCTTTGCCTCAAGCAAATATCCAGGAAAAATAAGAAAGATAGAGATAAAATTATTCGCCGTCTATTAGGGGTGAGCATTTGGACTGAAAAAACCGAACCAAACCGAAAACCGACCGAAACCGAACCAAACCCAAACCGTATATAGTTTTCGGTTCGGTTTTCGGTTTTTTAAATTCACTCTTATCGGTTTCGGTCCATATCGGTTTTGGTGCAATCGGTTTCGGTTTTTCCCGGACCGAACCGGGTAACTCAAAAGAAAGCCTAATTTTTTAATTTTCAAAGCTTGCTAATCAAATCCCTAAAAGTATAAGACACGGCTGATGGAGATTGAACTTCATTGAAGGACTGCTAATCAAATCCCTAACAAAATAATGAAATAGGGTTTACATGTGTTATCGCTACACTTTTTTTGTTTTATCACTATATGTGTGGTTTTACATACTTTTATCTTTCTTTTTGGTGTCCAATTTAAGCTATACTTGATGGAGTTGATGGTTTTGAGTTTTGTGTAATTTGGTCATGATTAAAAAAACTGGCTCTCAATTCTGTCCTGATTCGGTTCTAGGACCGAAAAATCAGACCGAAACCAAGACCAAACCGAAACCGTATATACATATTTGGTTCGGTTTTCAGTTTCGGTCCTATCGGTTTCAGTTTGGTTCGGTTCGGTTCCCGGACCATGCTTACCGCTACCGTCTATGATAATGCATGAAAGAATTAGGAAAGTTGCAAGAAATCAGACACCATTCAGACACACATCAAAGCTTCATAAGTCATCAAAGTCATGCTTTAGCTCTTACCCTCACTTTTAATCATGTGTATAATCGCTCAAGGGGTAATATGTTATATAGTGATCACTCTGATACTCGACTTTTCATCAAACGTATAGGCTTGTCACCAAATCTTATCTCCACCACTGAAAAGTTGTCAACCGTCAATAGGACTTTAGGGTAGTAATGTTAGGCTTTGGGTAAAGGGTAGGAAAGAATGTTATTTAAAGTGACTAAAATGGTGGCAAAAACTCAAAAATTATCAGTTTTGATCACTCTTTTTTGATCGCTCAAGGGGTAATATGTTATATAGTGATCACTCTTTTTTTATGCCCGGTGCTTCTTTTCCACTTTTCCGACTCTTTTGATTTTGATTTTGATTTTTTTCAGTCGGTTCTTCTCATTTTCTTGTTTCTTTTTTTTTCTTTCAGATGGTTCCTTCCTTCTTTTGTCCCCCTTTTTCTGCTATCAGATTCTTTAATAGATCAAAGCTGAAAAGTCTAAGAATTTAAGTCACGGCCAAAAGATAGATAAAAAAATAGTGGTTAAGGGAAATTTTGTTTTGGGTAACGAATGAAAAAGCTAAAAGCTCAAAATTGGTTTCAAGGGATTAAGCGTTAAAGGTGAACACCATAAAAACTGGGTAGGAAAATTAGACAATTCTAAAATGGAACTATGTAACAGAAACTAAAGCTAAAAATTGGTTGAAATGACGGCCTCTATCAGTGCAATGGTGATAAATACTTTTTTTTCTTGGTCTCAACAAGCATTCAAAGTGACAAGTTCTACTTGGTTCAAAATCGAAATCCTCACGAAAGAAACAAAAATGTAATTGACAAAGGCTCAATCTCTCAGGTCAAGGGTATGGATCACCCGGTAATTAGCATTCACATGACCTTTTCAAACTCATAAAAACTTCAATAGTGACCTCCTAAATGCATGACTCTTTTAACTTCCTAAAACAAGAAACAAAAATCAAAGATTTTGAAAAACATATAATACTTGATGATTTCAACATAAACATGGTTCTATCACTTAGTGTAGAGAAAACAAGGCTATCATTGCATTCTATTGCACAAACACTAAATTAAAGAGATGAATATTTACCTTTTATGCCATTAGAATTTAAGAGATTTGAAGCTAAGGCTTTGAAATTTCAACTTTTGGTAGATGGAAAAGAGTTCCGGGTCAGCTAGGGCTTAAGAAAATTGAGGTTTTTATTTCTTCGAAACAGAAGCATTGTCGCGAACTCGAAAAAAAAGTCGCGTCTCAAAAAATTTCTGAATTTTTTTTTAATTTTAAGAACTAACACTTTTCCGATCGCGAAAAATGGTCTCGTGAACGCGAAAAAGCTTCTATTCACCCGTTTGAAACTTTTTCGACCGAAACGATTTGGGAATCAATCCTAGAGATTAATAACTACTCCTAGAGCCTAAAAACAAATTAAAAACATGTAAAACTGAGAATTCACGGGTTGCCTCCCGAGAAGCGTTTGCTTTTGTTTGAGTCTCGAGCCTGACTCTGGGTTTAATCACCCTTGTTTGAAATGAAACACCCTACACTTGCAATCAAGTGTGGGTGATAGTAGTGACACATACATGGGCTTTTTGATTTACCTTTTCACGAGTTTCCAGGCAGTAATCTGTACTTCCCCGGTCTCTCGTTCTTACCTTGTTTCCTTGCAGACTGAATATCGAATCGACCTCCAAGTTGTGAGTTTAATGCAAACCTAAGACTTATAAAATAATGATGACCCTAATAACTACTTAGTGTAGATACTTTATTCATACTCAAGCTTGAGGAATTATCACTGAGAATGTTCTTTGATTATTTTATTATCAAGTATGACCTTTACAAGCGACATCTACATCAGAGACTCGTTGAGCCTGTTTAGCATATCTGATGTATGATTTACACGAATGAAATATCAATCTCCAAGACAAAGAAGTCAAGATAAAAGAACCATCAACAATGTCGAAGAAGTAGCTGACGATAGAGTCAAGGCCGCTCCGGATCTGAAAACGGATTTCAGTGATAGCTACCTGACCACACATGCTTGACGATCATAAGGGAGTTTTCCTTAGTGACCTGTAACACCCTTTTTCTAAAACTCAAAACTTGACGGAAAGTAACCAATGATAAAGACAATTTAACCATACCCATTGAAAANTAACCATTTAGTAAAAACATAAGAAAGTCTTAAACAAGATTCATTCTTGTGAGAACAAAAGCAAAGTTAATTAAAGAAAACCCAAGCATATCGTCTACATGCCAAAACTAAGAAAACTATTTCACCCTTCCAAAATAACATCATTCATAAGTCTTCATGCTTANGGGTAAGCATAAAGCTTAATGAGCACACACCTAAACCACTTACCATCATGCATACACAATTACAAGTACATAGCAATCACATACATGTAATAACTGCCACCCTCCTTACGACTCTATACCATCAAGGAAGGATTTTATGACACTGGTACCAAGCCTTTGCTTTTCAAATCTTCCCTAGGGGTATTTCTACCACCATAGGTACTAACTGCCTTGTCTCCGTAGGAACACATACACATAATCACACATGCATCATAACCATACACACATAACAATAAGAGGGTAGGTAGGTACTCACCTGACAATGATCACAAATAAGCTCTCTTACGAGTAGTATAGTCACCTCGTACCACCTAACCATAAACACATGCACACATATCAAATATAGCCCAAAAGTAGGTTTCTAACTCTTCCCGACTCGCTACCCCGAAATGACCTAGCTACGTTCACTTAATTTCTCCCAAACTTCCCGAAATATCATGTTTCACTATCCCTTAGGGGTCCATAAGCAAAAGAACCCCAAACGAAAACGATTGGAAAAAGTTGAAATCCAATCCAGTACAAACGGCGGGTTGGCTGCGGGTGGCTACCCGCCGTTTACCCGTGGATGCCCGCGTGTCATTTCCCTCATGCGGGTTTCGACCAAAACCAAGGGTTTTCACCCAAAACACCAATTTCGTTTGAAAAGCATCGAAACCATGATCATAGATCGTTCCCATATGATTATACACCATCCCATAACATCAATTATAACTTATAATCTTCAATTGATGATCAATTGATTACTACTTCCAACCCCTAACCCTAACTCATAAACTCTACGTAACCAAATACAATACAAACAATTAAAGGAGTTTAGAATCATACCTTACGAGTAATTCCTTCTGATCCCTTCCTATTATGTCATTGCACCTTTACCAACCTGATGTCTTTATTTCTCAAGGACTTAGCCTTTCTCTCTAGACTTGCAATTGGTCTTTCTATATAAATAAGCCACTCATCCACCTGAAAGTCATCGATTAGAACTTGAAGTGACTCGTCTGCTAAACACTCTCTCTCAACTTTCTAACCCGTGCAACTATCTTAAATGGCCCCATAAACCTTGGACCCCAACTTTCCTCTCTTCCGGAACCGTATCACCCCTTTCCAAGGTGACACCTTAATAAGCACGCTGTCTCCGACGTTGAACTCTAAGTCTGACCGCCTCTTATCCACATACCTTTTCTGACGACTTTGAGTCGTTTTCAGCCTATCACGAGTCAACTGAATACTCTCAGTCGTGTTTTAGACAATCACCGTACTTCCCAACTCCTGTTGTCTCACTTCTCCCTAACAAATGGGAGTCCTACATCTCCTCCCG
>LUCG01084738.1:0-12574 GCA_001633085.1 Carthamus tinctorius | reverse complement strand
CCCAAGTCGCAGACTACGATTTCACTTCGGGAATTTCACCCAAAACCCCAAACTCGACCAATTGTCACTCACAAGATGTGTTAGGACATCCCCATATCATTATACACCAATCCCTTACGCTAGTAACATCATACTAACACCAATTGATCTCAAATTGGATCGAAATACAAAACGAATGAACCCCTAATTCTCATAAATCCCAAAACTCAACACAATTAAACACAAATAAGTTCATACCTTGAGTTAGAAATTCGATTCTAACCACTCCTCGATGATCGATTGCACCAAAACACTCAATTGCACCTCCAATTGCACCAATTCCCTTGAAGCACTCAAAACCCTCCTCTCCCTTATCAGAAAATCGTCTAACACATGAATTGGGAGGAGTTGGGCTTCAAAAAGGGTTATATACATGACACCTACGACCCTCCACTAACACAAATGGCACAAAGGTCCCTCGTACCTGCTATTTACATAAATAACCCAAACTTTAACTAAAATATAAACGGAACCAATTAAATAAATAACTTGAGAAATGGGGCTTACATGTTCCCTGTGGTAAGAACGACACCTGGACTTGCCTACACTATATTATACCCGATCAGGTACGCTTGCCTGTGAATGTGTGATAAATAGTTGGGTAATTTATAAGGGTAAAACTTGAGTTGATTATATATATATATATATCTTCACGCATCATACGTCATTTTATTATTTTAGGGACCACCACATCTATTTCTCTTTCTCAGATCTATTTCTCTTTCTCAATTCCAAAATCACAAACCTTAATCCTCATGTCGCCTCTCTTACTTCACCTTCTTACCTCCTTGCCAAAAACTTCCACAGGTAAAGATGGCCACCCCCGCTACGTCCGTCGTGATCGGACATACATCGGAGCACAAGACGACCTTAACGGCATGAAGGAGTTGCTTTTCATGTTGATCTCCGGCGTACGGGCATCGGATTCGTTCACAAAGCGTCGCTACCGCTACTTCGCCAGTGGATTCGTCAAAGACGACGACGATCGGCGAGGAGATTCGATGAAACCCTTATCCACCAGAACTTGAATCGGCAGCCGATGACGTCCTTCTCCTTTGCCATCGTTATCGGTGGCGGCGTCCTTCTCCTTTGCCATCGTTATTGCTGTCGGATAACTGATCGAACAACGGAAAACCTTACGGATCTGACTGTTTTCAAACACCTTGGAAGTCGGTGAATTATTGTCGCCTATACACATAAATGTTAAACCACCTTCTTCTTCATCATCATAAACATCATTTTCTACTTCATCCTCGTCAATTTCATCCGATCTACGTACCATCTGTCGCTTATTTGACTCGTTTTCATCAATTTTAAGATGATTGAAAGAGAAACTAACATTATGAGCTGTTGATTGATTAACGTAATTTCCAGATTTCATCCGATTCAGGTATGATTGTTGGTTATTTGAAGATGGAGGCTAATTACAATAATTTCCAAATTTCATCCAGATCCATAATTTCTTTCTATTTCCTGAGTTCCTGGATTTCGACGAAGGCTAATTTCGATGAATTTAGGTGATTCTGTGTTATTCTTGGCCAGAAATGTGACTCTCCAAGACGGTTATGTTTAGATTCATTAGCTGAATTTAAATGTAATGGACATTTTGTTTGTATTCATTAGATGAATTTAAATATAAATGTATTTTTTGTTTGTATTCATTAGGTGAATTTTCGACTGATTTCATATAATGAATTTATATGTAAATATATGTAGATAGACGTTTATGTTTGTATTCATTAGATGGATTTATATGTAAATGGATATCTTGTGTTTCATTTATGAAAATTCATAAGGTGAATATGAAGTTTCTTCTAGTAAAATTTGAAGATTCATAAGGTGAATATGAAGTTTCTTCTAGTAAAATTTGAAGATTCATAAGGTGAATATGGAGATTCATAAGGTGAACCTGAGTTTCATCTAGTAAGCATTTAGTTTCATAAGGTGGATATGATTTTCATCTAGTGAATGAATTTATATGTTTCTGATTCATAAGATGAATATGAAGTTTCATGTAGTGAATTTGAAGATTTATAAGGTGTGAATGAACCGTGAACCTTTTTTACAAAATGACGATCTTGTCTTTTATAGCCATTTTCAGATCAAAGACTTACGCCCTGTTCTCGAGTTTAACAAGGGAAGGAAAAGAAAGGAAAGGGAAGGGGAATCCTTTCCTTTCCTTCCAAATCCTTCCATTTTTTGGATGATAAGTTTTAAGCCAAAATAAGCCTACAGTCCCCCTCCCTTTCCCTTCCTTCGTTAAATGAAACTCAAGAACACAATTTTCTGGTTTTCCTTCCAAATCCCTTCATTTCCTTCGCTAAAAAAAACTCGAGAGCAGGGCGTTAGATCGATCCCCAAGGTTTTAGAAATTATTTATGTCACAGGAATTTAATATCAAAAAGATATTTGAATTTATCCAACACCTATCATGCCACATTTTTTTCATTGTTTATACAAAAATGGAATCCGGTTCCTCCTATCAATCAAGAAGCAGCCCATGGATTCTTGAAAAACCAACCCCCCATTTCTGTATGTAATTTAATTTCACAAGAAAAAGCGTTTCCTCCACGCGACGCCCACCACGACCCTATAAATACAACCACCCACCATTTCAATTCAACCATCTTCATTGCAGATATGCAGACCCTGCAGCAAAAGGCCTCAGAGTGGAGTGGCGTTGACCAGAAAGATGCCTTCGCCATTGACGACATTAATCTTTTCCAAAAGCTAGGCCTTCAAACCTTCATCGATCTCTCCACCGATTTCTACACCAGGTATTTGATTTTTGGGCGAATTTGCTTCTTTCATTTATTGGGTTTTCAATAAAATCCTAAAAATTCGTGCTTTCTTGTTCTTTAATTTCGTCATTTTTACATGGAATCTTGCTAATTCAGTTGACGGGTTTTCGATAAAATGGTAAAAAGATCGTACTTTCTTTTTCTTTAATTCGTCATCTTGTATGCTATTTGAGGATGTTTGCTGATTCAATTGATGGGTGTTTGAGAAAATTTGGAAAAAAGAATTCATACTTTAGGATCTTGATTTGTTGAGCTAATAAGTGTCTTGCCTTCTGAAATCAAGTTGATAATTACCACCTCCAAGATTATGTCAACTTGTTCTATTTAGATTTCTATAAGGAAAATACTAAAAAATAAATTTAGAATTTGAAGAGCAGCTGGTTTGGCCTGTAATGGTGAAAAACCAATGTATGGGTATTACTGTTCATCTTATTCATTATGAATAGACAAGGATGGGACTTTGTATTCTCTTTTGAATAATTGGTTGAATTTTTTTAGCTGAATCAAGATATGCATTTTGACTTTAGAAGTCAAAATGGAGATCTTTCAATCCAGGATTTCTATGATATAAAGGGTTGTTTTTGTGTTTAATCCNGGAAGAGGTATCCCAGACCACATTGGGCCCAGACTAATCCTCGGCAATTTTTGGGCCGAAGCCCGACTGCTAAAGCATGCAACCCGGGGTCGAAGCCCCCGTACCTCCAGAATGCGTCCCCCAGGGCTCGAACTCGGGTTCACCACTATGTAGTGCCCAAGCCTTTACCACTAGGCTAACACTCCTTTGGTTTGTCATTAGACTCTTGTTTTCCCCTAATTTTGAATGATTATGTATGATTTCAAATCCCAAACCACCATTGTTTGACCACAAAAGTCAAATCAGAGGAGTACTGTATTAGATTCTCACTTCAAACTATTGTACTTGTGGTGCTAGTAGAAGCACATAAACAAGATTTGTGTTATTGTGTACATCTTATCCCCAAATTGTACCTCTGTGTGGGGTATATACCAAATTCGTTTGATTTGCCATTTTGAGGATGTAGAGTAATGTTTGCTTGACTATTAATATAGAATGTATTCTTGAAATGATATAGTAATGACTAGCGTTTTGTTCTTTGAACGATAAATTAGGGTTTATGACGACGAAGAAGAGTGGTTTAGGTCTATTTTTGCCAACTCGAAGAAGGAAGATGCAATTCAAAATCAATACGAGTTTTTCGTGCAAAGAATGGGAGGCCCCCCTCTCTACTCTCAAAGGAAAGGTAATCATACTTTTAGCATATCTTTGAACATATTCAAATCACCCTCTTGTTATATGTTTGGTAATTGCAAAACCTTCTTATGACCAGAAGGTCAACCGACAAATAAACGCTAGACCTTGGGACCCAGTTCGACTCTTAGGACCAAGGGCCACTGAGGATTTTTCTAGCTGTTATCTTTTGCCTCTATAGAAGGATCTCTTTGTAGTATACTTGTTTTATGACACGAGCCTCTCACATGGACCGCTGTATGACCTATAAAATGATTATTCACAGGCCACCCTGCTCTGATTGGCCGCCACCGCCCATTTCCGGTGACTCATAAGGCAGCAGAGAGATGGCTACACCACATGCAACAAGCATTAGATAACACCACAGACATTGATCAAGACTCTAAAACAAGAATGCTAAATTTCTTCAGGTACAAGAGAACTCCCTTAATGCATTGGATGCTTGTACTTTTTCAATTCTTGAAATGCATTGCCTGGCTGTACTGTTAATAACATATTTTTTGTTCCCAAAATACCCTCCTCTTTTTGATGGATTTTGCAGGCATACAGCATACTTTTTGGTGGCTGGAAATGATTTGAAGAATCAAAGTGAAGGAACTCCACCTTGTAAGCATGGAGCTAACAAACCAGCTGCAGTTTGAATCTATTTTTTATTTAGAACAAAATGTGATCAGATTTGTTATTGAAACAACTGTTTTACTCTTTGGGTAGGGTAGAGGTCAGGTCAGGTTTGCATACATTCCACCTTATAGAGTGATGGGGTATACTGGGATAGGTTGGTTTGGTTTTAGATTTGTTACTTGGGAAAGGGACATGGATGTCATGTAACTTAAATAAAATAGATTTTAAATGATAAATGTTCTTGCGTTTACTTGTCTCGGATGAGCCGGTTTCTTGTATTTTGACGCCTATGAGTCGATCTAAAATCATAATTTTCTGGTTAAATTTCACGGGCTTTCTAAACTTGTAATGATTTTTGATCTGTTTTCGTTCTTGGAAGCATTAGTGTAAGATTAGCAAATTAACAATGTATATTCTTAAAAGAACTATACCGTGATTTAAAGTGGTTCGAACTTTTTTATCCTACTCCACTCTCCTTGAACTCGTTGAGAGAGGTTTTCTTCACTAGACAGTATCAGATGTTTGATGGGAGAGACAAAAACCAATACAATGCAACTTTTAGGTAAAAATGTCATTTTCTCAATACATTTGAATTTTGGAAAAAAATATCACAAGAGAAAGTACTAAAAATGATCATTTTAGATATTCATGTGGGATGTTCCAATCTTCTGGAGGTTTTGTTACATATAAAGCTTTTGATTACACTGGAAGGTGATATAATGGAGATATGTTCGAGAGAAGTGGCCCAAGCCTAGTACAAGGATGACTTGTGTCTAGGGATGCAATGAATTATTTCCTTTTATTGGTATGTCACTCCACGAGCTAGGATAACATTATCACAACCTTAGCGATGTGTTAAGCACATAAAAAAGCTAAACCTAAACAATTACAAACCTGATTATTTGAACCTAATTACAACAAAAGAACGGCCTTAAAAAAACTGCAAACAATTCATTGAAAATTAACCACATAAATATAAAGAGGTACCATAAACGGAATCACCGAATCGAATTCACACGCTATACTTATGGAGCTCGCACACGACAATCAAAAGCACAAACAAAGGGACAAAACATCTAATCGAACAAAAATATGATGTTGGTTATTTAGACGTAGGCCCAAGCATGCAACTTTGTTTTTTTAACTTAAGGAGTTCAATTACTAAATAGGGAACAACAAATTAGATCGAAGAGGAAACAACAATTTGATTCGATTATGACTCGTATTTACTTTTGTCTCCCGATAGGATTTAGAGAGTCACTTGTGAGTATAGCTTTAGGCCCTAAAATTTTGGGGACTCAAAATCAAATTTTCGTATATAACATGCCAAGTAACAAGCTCTATTTTGATTCGATTGATAATCAAACCACGGATGGTAAAATTGATATCATTCAAACTTGTTTGAATACTCGGATGCACAAGTCATCTTCAAGATTGTCATGTCTTTGACACGCTTCCGAAAGTCGGGTTTCAAGATTCAACGTCTTGTGAATATATCATCACACTCGATAACATTCTAGGACACAAATGCTTATAAAGTTAAATTATATAATTATAATTATAATAACAAGTTGGATAGTAAATTATGTGAAAATAGACAAGGTAATAGGACTAAAGTTGTCAAATAAAAGTTATTGAAGTGGTTAATTAGAAATAAGGAAATAATTTAGTGGCCAAACTATGAAAAAGGAATTATAGAGGGAGCCTTTTCTTTTCTCCCAAGCCTTCTTTCTCTCAATCTCTTTCTTATTAACGAAACTCTCCGGCGTCAGTGTTATTCTCCGATCTCAATCGTCGATCCTCCTCTTCACTCCGGCGGTATTTCTTCTATATCATCTTTACCTATGTTTGATTTAATTCGGAAGTTCTTGTTTTTAATCTATTGGTTCTTAGTGTTATCCGATTTGATGATATTGTGTAGTTAACTTGAATTAGGATTTAGGGTTTTTTCGATAGTTAATTCATGCCTATGTTTACGTTTCTCTACCACGTTGTTAGTAAATTTTAGTGCTTTTCTTGTAAATTC
The DNA here is from genome assembly GCA_001633085.1 of Carthamus tinctorius. NCBI lineage: Eukaryota > Viridiplantae > Streptophyta > Magnoliopsida > Asterales > Asteraceae > Carthamus > Carthamus tinctorius. The sequence continues at coordinate 5,820 of LUCG01084738.1, read as the reverse complement.
TTTTCGAGTTTGATGCGCCATTTGATTTTAGGATTTCTTGGTGTTTCTTTCCCTTTGAGCTTGATCTGAGTTAATGGTTTACTCAAGGTTCTTTCGTCTAGTTTAGTTTTTGTTTTCATTGTGGGGGTTTAGTTTACGAAAGTGAGATGAAGGAACAAAGCCTGACTTATCTGTCACTTTAGGTTGTAATGGAACCCAAAGCTTGGTAAGAACTGGAGTGATTGTATCCTAGTTTATGGTTTCGCTGTTCATCGACGAATTCTTGGCATATATTAACTTGAACTAGGCTTTTCGGACAGAGAATTTATCCGAATCCAGTGTCTGCACTATTTATGGTTAGTTTTGTTGTAAGCTAGGTGGCTTAGTTTTTTCTATTTTCTGAATTTTCTTGAAGCCCATTCTTAGAGCTTCCTATTCTTTTCACTGAAAACTTTAGGGTTGTTCACAGGATTTTTCATTAGCAAATTCCGGCCTTTATTGCTATCATGCAAGTCCTAATTTTAGTTTCTTATTTCATTGAATATGACGATTGAGTTTGTTTTTTCAGATGTTGCTACCTGCTTCATGTCTCCTTGCTTTAGGTCAAATCATTATGAAACCAAACTGTTGCAAGAATGATAATTACCTGTGTAGCTTGGGGTAGATCAAGTTTTGGGACCATTTAGTGATATAAAATTGAGCTGTTGCTATTTCATTGATTGTCATATACTTATATGTTATTATGTTAAAATTCTGGTGTCCTTGTTGATCAACATTGTTCCAGCCTTCTAGGATTACTAAGAGATGATGTTATGTTTACTTTTGCAACACTAGGGATTCTGAGAAATGCAACTGATTTTTGTATGGTTTAGCTACCAGAAACTTTATATATTGAACCACTTTGTTTCAGGTGGTTCTTTATTCTTGCTAAACTGCAGAGATCTGTTGCACATTAGTTATTTCGATTTTGGCTTTTGTTATTGATTTCCTCTGAATTTGATTTGTTTCTCTCTTTTTCTTTTTCTTTCACCTTAGGATTATATGGAACTAAAATCTTGTAAGAACTAAGAACTACAAGCTTACTGCTATACAATTATTTAGATGAACCTTTTTGGTTATTTCACATTGGGATGCAGGATGCAGGATGCTTGAGATTATTGTTATTTTATATTAAATCTACTTTTTATGTGTGGTTAGTTCATAACCTGGACTAGGATTTCGCGTCTGGACTCTGGAGCAGAAGTTTTCCTAGTAAATATGTGCCACTCCTTCACTTAACGATTAGTTGAATTCTTTACCGCTTCAAATATGTTTCGAACTCATCGACATTCATTTTTAAGTTGAATCGATTATATCTGTAAATTTGTTTTCATGACATCAGTGTTTAGGGTTTCTCTATTACTTTGTTGCAAGACTGCAATTTTGCACCATTAAATTTTTGTTGTAATGATAGATCAAGCTGTACGGAATAATGTAGGATCGCATTATGTTTACATTCAATCGTAAATTCTTATGGCAATATACATAAGTGTTATCCTGAGAATGATATTCAAAATGTTGGCTTTTCTTGTTTGAGATTGGTTAATTAAATTTATCGTATCCGTCTTTCTCTCTCTATTTGATTTGCTATCTTCCTCTGTTCCTCCACACACTTACTAGCCCAGGGTTCTCAGGGGAACAACTGGGGTAGAGCTCGTGTCTGCATACTCCCCCACCACCAAAAGAGGCAGGGGGTTTGGGCAAAACCTTTAGATGCTTAAGATAAGCATGATCTAGTTTCATGCCATATCTAGTTTGAAGTTTGACATCATCTTCTTCATCATGATCGTCTTTTATTTTGTGTAGTTTTCAGCCTAGATATGTCTCTTCCAGCCACAGCAGAATCAATTGATCTGGCTTCGGAGGCCAAAAGTCGACCTGAAGCTATCACTATACTCTATCGGGTCCTAGAGAACCCTGCAGCTTCTTCTGAAGCACTCCGGGTTAAAGAACAGGCAATTGCAAAACTGTCCGAACTCCTTAGAGAGGAAAACAGAGGAGAGGATCTTCGTGGCCTTTTGACCACATTGAGACCATTCTTTTCATTGATCCCCAAGGCTAAGACTGCAAAAATCGTAAGGGGAATCATAGATGCAGTTGCAAAGATACCAAACAGCACCGATCTTCAGATATCACTATGCAAGGAGATGGTGGAATGGACCCGGGCTGAAAAACGTACTTTCTTGAGGCAACGAGTTGAGGCAAGGCTTGCTGCTTTGTTAATGGATAGCAAGGAGTACTCAGAAGCTCTAACCCTCCTTTCTGGCTTAGTGAAAGAGGTTAGGAGATTGGATGACAAATTGCTTCTTGTTGATATCGACTTATTGGAAAGCAAACTGCACTTTTCATTGCGAAACCTTCCAAAGGCCAAAGCCGCACTCACGGCTGCTAGAACCGCTGCTAATGCCATCTACGTTCCTCCTGCTCAACAAGGAACCATCGATTTGCAGAGTGGAATTCTTCATGCTGAAGAGAAGGACTATAAAACGGCATACAGTTACTTCTTTGAAGCTTTTGAGGCATTTAATGCCCTTGATGATCCTAGAGCAGTGTATAGTCTTAAGTATATGTTGCTATGCAAGATCATGGTGAACCAGGCCGATGATGTGGCTGGAATAATCTCTTCGAAAGCTTTGAAGTTTTTAGGCCCAGAACTTGATGCGATGAAAGCTGTTGCTGATGCTTATTCAAAGAGGTCTCTAAAGTTGTTCGAAACTGCTCTTAAGGATTTCAAGGCTCAGTTAGATGAAGACCCTATCGTCCATAGACACCTTTCATCCCTCTATGACACATTGTTGGAGCAAAACTTGTGCAGGTTAGGATTTTGATCATGGTTGTCATTATCATTGTCATTGTCATTATCATTATGGTTTCATTTGAGAACCATAAATATTTTGAGAACCGTGGAAACCAACTATTCATGATAGATATTGATGAATATTCGTACATGATATTTATGATGGTTTATTTATCTTCATCATGAATAGTTCGTTCTCATGGTTATATTTAGGCTTTCCAAATGAAATTTCTCCATCGATAGTAATTATATATTTGTCGGAGGATAGGGGAAGTTCAAATGTGAACCATAAATATTTCGTGAACCTCAAATGCAACTGCTTCAATTTTTATGTATTATTCATGATGAATAACCTTGAATGCATGATATCAATAAATAATGAATGATATTCATCACCAATGATAGTATTCATGTATATTTTGCATATTCATCATTACTAGCTGGTTCTCACAGTTCCCAAAATATTCATGGTTCCTAAATGAACTAATGGTGATCATATATATATATAGAGGAAAGTTCAAATGTGAAATTGCTTAAACTCATTGTTATCTAGGAGGGGAATAACATTGGTGGTTTTCCTAATTAAATAAATTCTGAGGTTGTGCAGGTTGATCGAACCATTTTCAAGGGTGGAGATCGGTCACATTGCGAGTCTGATTGAGCTTCCAGTGGAGCATGTGGAGAAGAAATTGTCACAGATGATATTAGACAAAAAGTTTGCTGGAACACTAGACCAAGGTGTGGGGTGTCTCATCATCTTTGACGATCCCAAGACGGATGCGATCTTCCCTGCAACGCTCGAGACCATTCAAAACATGGGCAAGGTCGTCGACAGCTTGTTTGTCAGATCAGCCAAGATAATGGCATGAAATCACCTGCTTCATATATGTCTGTCTGTCTGTCTGTTTTAGTACTATTTGTTTGAGATGTTAATTTGATTTCATACTACTTTGTTAGATGGCAATCTACAATCTTGTCTTCATCATCTTGAGACTAAAGTTTATGTAACTTGACCCTTGGTTCGATATCTACCATCACATTCTAGTTATGGTAGAAATCTAGAGCTGTTCATAGACAAGAAATTGTTTAGCTTAGTTTGTTAGAAAAGCGGCCTTGGACAACCATTCTCGAAATACTGGGTTGGTTTGGAACGATATTAAGGTTAAAGGGCGAATTAATGCCATGCAAAAATAATTTCACGTAGGTTCGCCTGGCAATGTCCCCTCCTCTCTATATATATATGTATATAAAGTCGGGCTCCTGTGAGAGATGCTATTGTCTATGAATAATGGAACATTTACGTAGCGTTAAGAGATGCTATTGTTTATGAAAATGGAACATTTACATGATACTTGAAGGCGTCTGAAGGTGACAACGATCAGAAGAATTGTGACAACGATCAGAAGAATTATTTTACACGATACTTAAGTGATGTATTGAAGGAGTCTTCCAGTGTTGTGGCGGATTGGTTATCGCTCGGGGGGTTCATAGCGCCCTAACCGAGTTGGAGCCTTCTCANGTTTAGCCCCCAAAATTGTCAGGGATTAGTCGGGCTTTGGCCCGGACACCCTTCCAAAAAAAATGTATTTTAACTAAGTTCGCATAGCTTGTAATTTTACAAATGTTGTGTTCTTTCAAAAGGTAAAAGATTATTTTAGCTAAGTTAGCATATGGATAAGCCTTTTTGTAGGACTCATCGACGGACAAGGACCCTTTCCACTTGCTTTAATATTCAAGGATCTTTTTATAGATATGTTACAAATCTCTCGAATACCAAGGCATAACATAATTTTTGCCGGAACGGAACCAATTATTTTGGCATGAAGTTTTCTAAATGATAATAACCCATGTAATTGGTTAAAATCGAAGTTCTAACAAGAGCTCAGAACACAAACCCTAAACATTTTCATCATGAAAAGTCTTGAAAAGCCTCCAAGGACTTCAATGAACATAAAACATTACACCATCAAATTTTTCGTTGACGGATTAGCAAACCGAGCGGAAAAAGACCGACATAGTAAATCTACATTTCCCTGCTCAATCCCTTCATCAAAATTCTTCATGTAACCCTCCCAATCATACGAGTAGTCGTAACAAGTCATCTTCTTCTTTTTCTTCGGATCATACTGTTTTACAATCTTTCTCCATAAACTCATCCATATCGGCTCTGATTTAGAACTCGATTCCTTCCGAGAATAACTCCGATTCAATCGAAGACTCCGGCTTCGGGATTTACACAATCCTCCAATGTCCATTGCAGCAAAAGAGGGTATTGGAGAAATCTTGATTATAAATACACCCCTATGAAGATGCATTTGCTCATATATATAGCAACACAATGAAGTATTCAAAACATTATTTTTTAAATATTTATACAAAGTAAAAGTATCCCAACAAAAAATATGTCAATAGAAGATATGGGATTTTATTTCTTTAGTCATCAGGCTTTAATTTGGATAATTTATAGAGGTAAGAAGCCAAGCTTTTAAGAACGGTTCGGCTCGGCTATATTTTAAATCTTCAAAAAGCAAAAACAAAAGACAATTATATATATAACATTTGACAACAACTTTTTTATTGTTCATGAAGCAGTAAACTTTTGAGTAAAAGTACAATTTTAGTCTCTATAGTTAATATTTATAACGTTTTTCGTCTTTGATCTATAAGAACTGTTTTTTTATCTATGTGGTTTTTATTTTCGTTCCATTTTCATCAATTTATCCAACTTTGTTAAATTAAGTGGTTAACTTATTCAAAAAAATATTTGATTAAATTACATATTTGGTCCTTATAGTAGACCATCTTTATAGTTTTTTACTTTATTTATTTTATTAAAACATTTTGTTTTATTGGTTAATTATTAATCATTATGACTTTAATTAAAAAAAACAATCAAATAAAAAATAAACTATTGATAAGTACATGATATTTTTTTCAAAAACTTTAAGTTAAAATCTCTTATTTTTTATTTATTGATTTATTAAATCTTTCTATTTATTTTAAAT